>JAOEHX010034951.1:0-11375 GCA_025448015.1 Bolborhynchus lineola | reverse complement strand
AAGCACTTGTGTACACAGAGAACATGTCTTACTGATTAGGAAAAAGAAGCAGCAATTTAATCTAGAGGCTACGTTCTGTTGCAAATGAACACTAGATTACTAATCAATGAGAACCAAACTTTCTGGGAAGTAACAAAAACACTGGAATGGAAAATGATAAACTGATAAGCTATTCAAGTCAGGAATTTCCCTTTGCCAAATTAAATCGTGATTAAAGCTATCATTCTTCTTTGAGGCACAGTTTATGTGTGTCTGGTTCACAAGTAGGATTTTTTGGTGAAGAGGAAGAGGCAGGTATGTCTTTGCACATTCCAAGTGATTCAAGCTGCCAAGAATTCACATGGGGTAAGTACTGGGGCCGTAACCAGAAAAAGCTTTAGCTGAGCAGCATGTTTATTAGCTAAGCATATGACAAAGTGTATGGCTGAGGGAAAGAAAAGGAAGTTCTACTGGAGAGAAATAAAAATCACCTGGTTTGTTTAAATGTCATTGTAGTAAATACGTGCAGTTGTGGAAGGATCTCAAGATAAAGCCAGTGCGTGTAAAATTTGGATTAAGTTTGACTTTGCATATAGATACTTCCTTGATGTAGTTTGCCCAGTGTTCCATGAGCAGTACTCCTGCTGCTGTTCCTCACTTCAGTGGGAATTACCAATACCTAAAGTTAAGTAGCAGTTTTACCCTTTGCCAGGCTATCAGCTAGCTACAGAGGTAAATGCAACTCTTACCACTTTTGGTGAGTATGTAGTGACCAGCTCCTAACTGCTTTATGCCACATATACAACTACTTTCACACTGCATGCTCCTCAATCTGCCTTCTTAAAAAGCTGCTGTTTCACACATCTCTTTGACAATGAGTATTTGCTATTCTGGTTTACCTTAGTGGGCATTAAGAACTCGCAGCATTTTTACCTCCTTTATTCCCTTTGCTGTAGTCTCCTGTTTCATTTCATCTTTTTCAGCACAACATCCAAGACCCTGAGAAACAGGTCTTTTCCATGAAACAGCTGGAGAATCACTAGCTTGGAAGTGTAGTAAGTGATGCTTGTAAAGGGAGAACCAGTCAGTACCCTTGATGGTTTTATCTCATCATGACTCATCAGGACAGCATCACTAAGTGTGCTTAAAAGAACGGAGGTGAGCTTTTACTGGAAAGGAAATACCTGACTTTACAGCAGAAAGCTCTTCTCCAAAGGACTTTACGGTTGTAATGCAACAAATGAGCCGTACAGCCCAAAGAGCCAAAGAGAAATTTGCCAAATGGGAAATGCAGGTTTACATTCCAGCCCTTGAAAAATGGCTTTAATGAATTAAGTTGTATTAACCTACAGGGTTACTCTGAAGATGCAGTAGTTTTAAGGGGAAGTGGGGGTTTGCATCCAGATCTTCCCTTTCTTTTTTACATCCATTCAAGAAAGTGAGGATTCTGCTCCAGGTTCATATCTGTGACTTGGGCGCATTTCCAGTCTTGAACTGTTCACCTGGGTCTGAATGTTGCTGAGATTTCACTGAGTTTTGAGTTCTGACCAATTTCAGTCCCAGCGGGATGATGTTTCTAGGATTTAGCTAGGTTGGTTTAACTGTTTGTTTTACTGATTGCTGTGGTGGGTTGACCAGGGACTCACTGGACACCAGGTGCTCACCAAAGATGCTCTATCGCTGCCCCTCCTCAACTGAACAGGGGAGAGAAAATATAATGCAAAAGCTGAGAAGACAAGGACAGGGAAGGATCACTCACCAGGTACCACAAAACAGACTTGACTTGGGGAAATGAGTTTTAATTTATTACCAATCAGAGTAGGGTAGCGAGAAATCAAACCAAATCTTAAAAATACCTTCCCTGCACCCCTCTCTTCTTCCTGGACTCCACTTTACTTCCAATTTCCTCCCCTGTAGCAGCACAGGGGGATGGGGAATGGGGGTTGTGGTCAGTTCATCCAATGTTGCTTCTGCTGCTCCTTCCTCCTTAGGGGAGGGCTCCTCACACTCCTCCCCTGCTCCATTGTGGGGTCCCTCCGACAAACAGTCCTAACTTATTAGAGGTTCCTACTAAAAGGCTTATCCTTGATATACCTTCAACAAAAGAAATAATAGAAGGACTTTCTAACCTACTGCTACAGGAATATGCAGAAGTTAAAAAATAACAATAGCAATAGTAGAACTAATGTGTGCAGTGGGTTCCCAAAGGAAGGTGGACATTTTTAAAGTGTGCAAGTATAATCTGTGGGAGTGAAGTTCAGATTTTTTTATCATCCCTGTTATTAACAAAGGAGGGAAGGAAATAAAACCCTCAGGCAGTTTTGGAAGTAAGACTTTTTAGAAAAAGAAGCATCTTTATTTCCATTAAAAGCATTCTTTACGCATCTGACATGTCAGACCCATGAGCTGAAACAGGCCTTTATAGCAAGAGGATATCTCATTAAGTAAAATTGATTTCCCAAGAAGGAGGAATACAGTGCTGTTCAGAAAAGAGGAAACCAGCCAGCCCCTGGCTGCATCCTTTGTGTCAGGAATGGCTGGTTTTCCTGGCCTTGGGAGGCATGTGCTAAGATCTTATAGCTCAGACCTGTAGGGCACGTTTCATGTGCTGTGGGAGACAGGGCCTGAAGAGGTTCATAGCTAGGAAATAACAATGGCTGCTCAGGGGCCTTCCTGCTCCATTGCACAACGGGGCTATAACTGGTCTGAATGTCCTGCTGAGCCCTAGAGCATCCCCAAGATGATGGCAGCAGCAGCTCCAGATGTCTCAGTCCAGTTTGCATCTGACAGTAAAACCAACTCAGGAGCTGGCTCTGTGAACCCTCCTCTGCAGCCCTGCTAGAACAGGGTTGTTATGTTTAGGACCTTCTCCCAGGGAAAAAGACCTCTGTTCACAGCAGTTTGACTAGCAAGGGAGCTCTCTCAAAACTTACCATCAGATGGTGCAGACCTTACTGAGTGAAACCTGGCTGTATTTACTTGCAGCAATTTCAGACAGGAAAATCCAAACACTCTTCATCTCAGCAACTAATTTCCCATTACAGGTAGCACTTTCTTCTAATGCTGTCTAGGATGGAGAAATTAGGAAGAGGGAACTCTAGAGGAGGAATGTGCTGTCACCAATAGGAGAGCAAAAAGCAGCGGAGGTGAGAACACACAGTGCCAGCTGGACAGGCTCACCTGCTGCTGAGGAAGGGTGATGCTGCCCCATAGATGCCTTTGTATGAAGCATGGTTCGACATTCCTGGGATATCTCTGCCTCTCCCAGTCATCCCCCAGCCTGCTAGTGAGATTCCAGGGGCTGTCAACTGCATATAGCACAGAAGGAGCCAGCATGCTGTGATCTGTCACAGCTGAGTGTGGCATGTCCTGGTACGAGACATGCCAGCAGAGCATCGCATAGCACAGTCCAGTATGGCATGAGCCAGGGCATTATGGCCCAGTTCAGTGCAGCTCAGTGTGGCATGGCACAGCAACCTGCCTCTTGCCTTGGCTGCACATTGCCTAGTACCCACAGGCCCCATCCTTCCCTGGTCTGGTCCTCTCTGCATCTCACACCCACCTGAGGCCGCCTTTGAGCAATGCTAAAAAGCCTGTTTTCCCTGAGTCTTGATTCATGTATCTTGCCACTCCAACCATCCAAATTGTCATCTCCCTAATGGCAGTTTGCACTTTAAGCTGTGCTATTGCAAAATCAGTCTTGTGCTCCCAGTAACAGCACGAGCTGTGCTCACAGCAGTAAGCACAAGGCAGGTTTCCCCGCTTGGTGTGCAGGGAAGTGGGCTCCACATCTGTGTACAGGCCGAGTCAGAACAAGATGAAATCTGTTCGTATCTATTAACTTGAGACAACTTTTTTAGGTGTAGCAGTGGCTGTTCTGGATCAAGCAGTACATAATTGGCAGTTGCGGTCTGATAGTGACATCCATCTGAAATGCAACATTATTGATTTTCCTTTTACTTGAGCAATTAGTGGAAATTAATCTCTGAACCATTGGCAGTCATCTTGTAGATATCTACAAAGTCTGGAAAGTAGAAGTGGTCTGCATTCAGCTCCTAAGTGAAGTCAGAAATTACAGGCTCATCACCCTAGAGAGTTTAGGCATAAAACACCAAAGAATGAGTATGTGAGAGCTAAGATAAGGCTCTGGTAAATGTCCGCCCACCCAATCTGTCATTAGATGAATGAGTGTAATTTTCTTCTTTAATAAGAGGACAACTAGCCTAGCAAGGAACAAAAACACTGTAGATGTATATACAGAAAATAAACACCCATGTAGCAGTACAGCAGAAAAGTATGTTGAAACAGAAGTATTTTACAAACTACAGATGAGTCAACTAGACAGTGTCATTCAGGGATGAATAAATAGGACTGTCAGGTTTTAAACAAGGGAAGTAATTATCCTGCTGTACTCGATCCTTTCAAAGACTCAGTTGGAAAACTTAATCCTGGCGGCAGATTGCAGAAAGCACAATTTAAAGCAAAGCTTATGGAATCTGTTTACATGGAAAAAGAGAAGATTTTAGCAATAGGTGGAGATTTTAGCAATTTTCCAGTGCATGAATGGATGTTTTAAAAATGTAGTGCTCAGTTGTTCTTCATCCTTACAACAGTAACATATTTCATACGTTAAACATATATATTCCTTGCGGCAAATTAGGCTCATTTGTTTTCAGCATTTGGTTATATAGAGTGCTAGAATAGGTAGTACAGGGATGCTTCACTGCCTTCACTGCAGCTTTTCAAGAAAATAGGCAAGTGCCTTTGTGGTTTTTATCTGAACAGACTTCAGCTGGCTTTAATGCATGGAATTGGATGATAGTATGTCCTGAAGTCCCTTCTGGCTCCTGAAGTCTTATGTTTCAGTAATTCTGTTACAGTACATCATTTAGACAGAAAACTCTTTGAGGCAGGGTATGTCACCGTTGTGTTTTTGCAGTGTCTGAAATAGTAATGTCCTACATAGTATGTCTGTCTGCATCATTGTCTAGAGAGTAGTCAAAAATTAGTGCTGCAGATCATTAATGTCATGACAAGTAATACACTAGAAAAGATAAGGTAAATATACCTAAGATTGTTATCTAAGTAAGATTTGTGTTTATGTTTATTTGCATATGTTTTCTTGTATGAATGTATGTAGACATGCTCTTCGCTATGTTATATCTTAATCTGTATACCTTTTTATTCCTTGGCACATGATGCTTTATCATTTACTTAATTTAATACATTTAACAATGGTTTTGCAAAACTGTAGTTTTAATTGGTTGGCATACTATGGAAAACAAAACTGTTCTAATTCTCCCAAAGTTCCCCTACGGCCCCTGAGCCATGCACACATTATTAAAGCTGGGTGCAAAGAATTTTGCTGTCTCATAAAACTTGCAAAACAAGAGTAGTCTAATAGTGTTACTCCACAATGGGGAAGTTCCACCAGCTCTCACAGGTCTCCATAAAAAGCAAACCCAAAACTCCACCCAACTAACCATAAGCACATTCAGGCCTACAGGAGGACCCCTTCCCAACACCCAAATAGCTTCCTGCTTCACCTTACGAATAAGAACATAAGGAGATGCTTAGAGCAGAGCAGTTTGAAAGACAGATGGGGAGGACCTACCAGCCCACAAGGAGAAGAGCAATCCATCATGACTCATGTCTAGCTGTTGTTGGGGTTTCAGTGGAACATTCAGACTGAACTTTTATGCCCCCTGCGAATTTAGCTCATGTTCCCTTCTCATTCCCTGCTTAGCTTGAGAAATAAAACCAGATGCCTTTTACAGTGTAGATGGTAGGGAGAGATGTACAGAAAATGAAAGTGAGTGAGTGCTGGATGGATATTTAGATAGTGCTGCCATACTTTGTGCATGTATCATCATGTCAGCCAGTGAAATCAGCTGCAGTGGATTTCTGATGTGTTGACTGTTACTTCTTCTGAACTTCTGAGCTGAAAATATTAAGGAAAATCCCCTTATCACAAAACAGGCTACGCGCCATAAACAAAAGCTCATGTTCCTACTAGTGCTGTATCGAGGTTTTCCAGCAAAGATGAACCTGAAGTATTGTATTATGACTTGTAGATGGTGTTTAATCAGACAGATATAGAGTAATAATAACACACAAGAAGTTCCTTGAAATTTAATCTGTATTGCCCTGATTTGGTGGGAGAGTCTGCGTGCCCCTTATGGATCAGAATGCACTGGAAATTCAAAGGTGATAACATAGATTCATTCCTGTTAAGGCAGCAAGCAGTGTTTTTATGAGCAGCAGAGTAGCATAAGATAGGTAGGTATGCGGAGCCAATAAAGCACTTAGACATTTTATGAGCAGTATATTAGGTAGCTGCTTTTGTAATAGTTTCTCTCTTGAAGAAATCTGAATACAGTGGATGAGCAGCAGATCATAGACAGAATTAGGTGGTGCTGTCAGTAATCATTTTTGTACCAGTAACAGAGCCTTGGAATTTCATAAAGCTATTCATATATGTATAAGCATTTGCATATATAAATGGCAGATATATTCTATATATGACACAGGTTTCCCTCTAGGGAAAAAAGAACCTGATGCATTAGATATTTTTGCAAGTCTTCTAAATCTCTTCCAGTTTGATTTTACGCAAGGATTGTGGCAGACTACGGTGTTCTAGTTTGAGCAACATGTTGTTTTAATCCATTTGCCTGTTAGCTTATGGTGAAATTACTTTTGCTGACATGCTACATGACTTTTCCCCTTTTTAAATTCTGGCTTTTTGGATAGCCTCTGGCATGATGGAGTGCTGACTCTGTTGAGAGTCTTTGGGAAATGTCACGGCACAGAGAGTAATTATCCATCACAGTGAGACAGAGTCATTAACAATACCGAGCGTTTCAAAGTGAATCAGAATTTCAAACTATGAAGCTGATTTAAAAATCACAGCACTTTACCACAAATCATTCTGGGAGGAAGGACTTGGCCTTCTTATTATTGAGCTGTTATGATTTATGATTTTCCACTTTTCTCTGTAGTCGAAAGAGCATTTAACTTACTTTTTTCTTTTTGTTCTTTTTTAAGATGCAAGCTGAGAGTTTCACAGAACTCTGGAAACTTAAATCAGTGGATTGCATTTCATGAAATTCATGCAGTTCTGAAGAGCACTGGTATATTACCCTGTCTCCAACTCAATAAAGACCCAGAAAGGGCAAAACCATATGGGTTTCACATTAGGTTTTCACTTTCTGGAATAAATCCTGGAATAAATGTAGTTCTGATGTTCAGCTGTAGCTCAGCTTCCAGCACAGTAAATGAAATGGCTTCTGCTGATTTCAATGGAAGCTGGGGCGGACCCTCAGGAAACAGTTCTGTACCTTGTATCAGTCCCTAACCCACTTTAAGTATGGGTAACCTAATGGAAGAAAAGAACTTTAATGTCAGATCAAACCATGCACATAGAAGGGCCTCAATCACCTTCCTTTTAGGTCAGTAGGAACTTTCCATTGACTTCACTGGGCATTGCATCAAGCCAGACAGAATCATAGAAAAGTTTGGGTTGGAAGGGACCTTAAAGCTCATCCAGTTCCATGGGCAGGGACACCTTCTACTAGAACAGGTTGCTCCAAGCCCCATCCAACCTGGCCTTGAACACTGCCAGGGATAAATCAGTCTAGCCATAAATGTAAAATCTGAATGGAATCTAAATAAAACTGATAGCCTCAAGGGAGCTCCTAGGTGATAAGCTTCATACGTTGCTAAGCCAAAATTCAGAGGGCATGTGCACAGCAATGCAGCAATACAAAAAAAAGTAGGCAAAGCATATAGAAATGAGTGTGTGTGGGAATTGCTTTGTTGCTGTAAGCATAAATGAGTAGATTTAAATGTAGCAGCAAATCAAACTCAAATTATCAGACCTCTTTTTAGGCTGTATAATGTGTATGAAACTACTAGGTGCACCTTTTGACCAGGTTATTGCTGCAAGAAATAGTTTTCCCAGAGTCCTGTGGAAGTAGTATCTGCAGCTCTGGCTACAGTCTGTATCAACACATTCAATAGAAAATGACTGAAAGCAGAACTTGTATAATGTCAGTAAGAGAAGTGTCAAATCAGGGCCTGCAAATACTCTACACAAATGACATTTATTAAGACTGGATTCTGGTAATGACACTGCATAGGACTGCATTTGTCAAACAGTACAGAGAAAATGTAGTCATTGTGCACTGGCAGCTTGTCTGCTTTGTCCTGCTGTCACGCAGATATGCCCGCAGCTTCCCCCATTTCAGCCTTGACATCCTTTTGTGTTCCTAGTGTCCTTACTTTTCAACAGTTACTGGTGGTGATTACAGTAATACCATATGGTTCCAGTGCAGATGAGGTCTGAGTGACCCTCGTCCACAAAAAAGGAGCAAATGGGAGCTGCTGCCACCACAAGCTGAGATAACTGCTGCGTGTGGGGATGGATGCTAGCATTGCTACTGTCACTTTGACAAAATGTCTTAAGTACCAATAAAATGCCTACATGTGACCAGAGAAGATGGAAATGGTATCACTAATTCTGGGGATTCTTATAGAAGCAGTGATTAATGTTTCAATTTTGAGCCTCTGGCTTTTCTCACATTTCACTTTCTTCAAAGCTTTGTTTTGGACCAGGCCGTTTCTGCTAATCCCTCATTGTCCTGTGGGAGAGATGGGAGTTTCAGTTGGGATTGTAAATGTTTATATGGGTCTACAAGTGTTAATGAAGGCTTTGCAGTGACTCATGAGAGCTCAGACTATGATTCATCTAACCTCTACTGAAAATTCTTTCCAGAGCCAGGTCTCCCAGATTGACAAGGCTTTGTTCTACACTCTCATGCACTGTATGCTGGGCTTTGAGAACTGATTCATTCCCTCGGCACAATCCTTTAGCCATTTAACTTGAATGGCTTTCAAGGTGATACAATTCAGCTTTTAGTCTTGAAGTAGTTCTTCATGCAGTGTTGCTATCACTTCACTATATTCCTACTTATTTCTTCCTGCAGTTTATCCTCCAGATTACTATTCCCCTTTCCTTCTTTCCTAGCTATGTCTTGCACTCAGAATATAATGTTCTCTATGACTCATATTCCAGGCAAAATGCCATTCATCTTAATAGAGTGAAACAGTGTATGTTTTCCTCATACTAATTTACCCAAATCTGGTTTTTGTTCAGATCATTTGCTGTACTTTCAAATTAATCTTATTTGTTCTTAACATCTTCTGGCTGATGTCTCACACTTTACAGTTTAATAGATCAGACTTTATAACTTCATAATAGATAACCTTATAACTTATTCCCGGAGCATGTAAATGCTAAGATTAGTTGGTTTTTTTCAATGAAAAATTCAGATATGATTAACTTATGAACTTTGTTAATGGTTATACACTAGTAGACAAGCTATGGTCTGATTCAGTATCTCATTGTTCCTTAGCCTGCACTTTATTCTTACTCTGGAGGTGAAAATTCTGGCATGATCTATATCCCATAACAAGTTTAGTTTAAAGTTGAGGTTAGGAAAGGTCTGACACCCATGGCCATTTTAATGCAATGCAATAGTTCTGTATTGTGGGTTGAAAATACTGGTGTGGTCTGTATCACAAGATGGCTTTAGTTTTGTAAGCTGCTTGCCAAGTTTAGAGAAGGAGCACCCTTTTTACAGGCTGATGCATCCACCAGTTTATCCCTTATGAGCCTGAGCATCAAACTGTGAGAAGTAGCTGCTTATCTCAGCTGTTCATGATAGCTTTTGGAGGAGAATTATGATGTGTCTAGTCCCATCCTCATATTGGGAGTGATGTGTTTGACTTGTGCATTATGTACTACTCAGGCATATCTAGTAGATATGTTATTTTTCCTTTTCTCTTGTCTCCAGTAAAAAAGGGTTAAATAAAAACCATTTATCTGATGTCTTGCTTGCTAGTGGGGAAGGTTTGCTTGTTGAGCATTGCAGCAATATCATTTAGTTTGCAGATTCCTGGCTTTGGGCTTGAGTTGCTGCTGCATAGGTGGTTTTGTAAGGACACCAAGAAATCAAAGGTACCTTTTGAAGCTAATCAGACTACATTAGATGATCTACAATTGCAATGTTAGGAAATGAGACTGTCTGCTAAGGAATGCTTAAGGCAGGACTACTCAGCGTCTGGGCAGTCAGGCTGCATTTGGCCACCAAACATGGTGCTACTCTCCAGCTTGTGCTCATCCCTAGACCACATGCATTGTAGTCAAGTGTCAGCAGCTTGCCTATGTACCCTGCGCTTCCTTGGATTTCCAGGAGTGGTCTCACAGCAATTAGCTGCTCAGCCAGACGTGACATGAACCTTGAGGTGGCAGATACTCAGAACAGGGTTTATAACCAAAGTCCCTAACGACTGGGTAGTAGATTCATCTCCTGTCACTGGCCCTCTCCTTCTTTAAGAATGTTTAAACTAACTTTTCCAAAATGCAACTGTGTCAGAATAAGATTGAAAATGACCCCATCCTAGGACCCAGATCTACTCATGGGCTCTAACACAGTGCACCCTGCTAATCTGCAGAGGAACTGCACAGGAGGTTATGGATGTATGTTTGTTTCACAGGCAAAGCAGTGCACGTTGGATGTCATGCATTTCTGACTTAAAGTTAAGGTTATTTTGTCTCATTCCCTAGAGTTTGATGGTGTACTGAGACCAGTATCAGATGAGGAAATATGAAATCTTCTATTCAAGGAAGCACTAAATCTGGAAGTTAAAGATTTTTATTGTCATTGTTATTATGTAGGCACAGGTACAGTTTGCAGCCATTTGCATTTTTTAACCTTGCAGTCAGTGTCCCTACGTAAGTTATAAACCAGGTCAATTCGTTCTTTTATATCTAGTAAGAACAACCAGTGTATTTATTTGAAATGCCTTTCTGCAAAGTTTCACTTCATGTACTAGAGCTTAAGCCAGCCTCCAAGTTTTGGGTACTCAGGCCAAAACTGAGGCTGGGACTCACATGATGATCTGCTTACCGCAGTATTGAAACTTCATTCATTTCTGAATCGCTGTCCTCTCCGCAGACTCCAGCACTAAATTCCCTGCGATTTCATTTGGGTTACAGATGCCTTCTACAGATACTTTTTCCTGTCAATTTCTGGGTAATGAGACACTTTAAGAGCAGATTTTGGATTAATTCACAGAACTACACAGAGACAAAACTATGCCAGTCGGGCCGTTAAACAGAACGGTTTTGTTTAAGATCAGCTTTTCTTTATGTGTGGATCCTTGGCACCATCTAGTGTTTGAAAATGTAGACTATTGAGCGTGAAACATCACTACAGAAGGTTTCAGCCATAACAAAAGTGGTGCTCTGGACCATAGAATCATAGAATAGTTAGGGTTGGAGAGGACCTTAAGATCATCTAGTTCCAACCCCCCTGCCATGGGCAGGGACACCT
>JAOEHX010034949.1:0-16396 GCA_025448015.1 Bolborhynchus lineola | reverse complement strand
GTGTTATACCTTAGTTACTAAACTGTTCTTATCTCAACCTGTGGGAGTTGCATTCTTTCAGTTCTCCATGTAGCAAATTGCGTGGCTGATTTATGGCTTAAACCATGACAGACATCACACTGTACTCCATAGTAAATCAAAGTAGAAGGAGTTCTTGCAAACCGAACTAAACACACTGCAGAAAAGATATAAAGTAAAGGTGAAATAGAGTCACAATTCTTTGGATTGTGAGAATATTCTTGATTTTTGTTTAATAGGAAAGGGAAACTAAGAATTTTCAGAATATATTTCTGAGTGCGATTTTGCTGTTTTATATCCACGCTCATTTATGCCTTCTTTAAATTTACTACACATCAGGTTGCTGTTACTGCAGCTAATTGTATTACCTATACGTCCTTTTAACACAATAATAGGGGGTCATTCTTGTGAGTATATTATTTAATTTTCATCATGCATATGTTTGAAATTGCTCTGCATTTCCATTAGCAGCTCATGTGAATTGAACTAATGAAGCAATTCCCACTCTTTCCATATTTTCTGAAATAAGTGTGATAATGACCCCATGTTTACATAGTGCTTTTAATCCCTGTATATTTTACGAACTGATAATTTCAAGACATTAAAGTCTTGAATTTAAATTCACTTACACCATTTTTCCCTCACCTTATATTATATGGTTAATTTTCAGATGAATTACAAAATATCACAATAAGAACTTTGAACATTCATATGAGGAACACAAAAGCAAACTAACAAAGCCGTATTAAAGTGGAGAAAGGGAGTTGATATAGACAGAATGGAGCTCCCTGAACTGGAATTTGACCAAGCTAAAATGATTAACAGTCTTCCTTGACCAGAAGAGTAGCAAGGGAACTTTAACAAGAAGACACATCTAGCAAACAGGCAGCATGGAGGCCAAATAATACTATCCTTCATCAGCTCTTAAAACTCCATAAATCTAAAAAGTGTGGCTAAAAGCGTTACAGGAGTGGTATTTCACTGTGCAGCAACAGAATGACTGGAGTTATGAGATCCCAGATAAATCACATTGATGGCCTTATTGAAACAGCTGTGCCTAGAAGGGAGGTGTTGTCTGTTCCCCAGACACAAAGAAAGCAAGCTGATGCAAGAAGCAAAAAATTCTTGTGCTCTCGGGACATCTGAACCTGCCTTTAAACAATGATTGTACTCATGTGAGGAATATGCTTTAATTATGAAAAAAGGATTTTTGGGGCAAGTGATATGAACTAAATTTTCTTTAGTATTTGTGTTTATCTGCATGGACAAGTTTCTCCAGTCAAAAAAAAAAAAAAAAAAAAAAAAACAAAACCAAAAACCCCCTCGATGGTGTCAAATTTGCACATATAAAAATAGCAAAGCTGTCATTTTTATAACTTTACTCAGTTCCAAGAAAAACAATTTTGCACTCTAAACATCAGTTAGTTCACACCTCATTCCCCTCATTGAATTATTGTTTAATTTTAAAAGAGGGGGAAAGGGGAAAAAAAACATGCTAAGCATTTTGGTAGGGGGATTTAATCCACAAGGGAAAAGGAGTTTAAGCCCTCTGGGAGTTTTAGGTTTAAATCCAGTATAGGTTTTTTGGTTTTTTCTAATACTTTTTAGGCTTCTGTGAAAGGTCGCTGTATGGAGATAAAAGAGCAGATGAAATAAGAAGCAATAAGACAAAACAATAAAACTGTCATTGTTTTCTTGACCTTTTTCAAATGCATTCATCATACAGTATATGGTAAACCTTATTAGAACTTTGAAGCTACTGTTGCTCTGAGTGGAATGATCTCTAGCATCCACTTAACAATAGCCCTTTCTGGGAAGGTCAGATAATAAGAGGTCTCTCTCTGAACTGAAATTCTAAGTAACCAGTGGCTTGAGACAGGAATTGTTTATTCTTCATTTTTCACTCTCTGGCAGAGATAGCACAGGCAAGGCCAATTTATGTGCTACTGTTACCTGGTGTTGTGTGAAGCTATCATGAGACCATGCAAAAAGAGCAAATGTTGCAGTTCTCAACTTTGGGTCATGCAGTGGGAGGAAAGGGCAGAAAGCAAGACAGAAGCTTCCTTGCTGAAAAAGGCATCTCTCCACCAGTTTCACAAATATAGCAAAAGAGTACAGTTCCCGTGTACTACAAGATGATATGTGTCATTAAGTTAAAGATGTGACCAAGTGTAGTGATGCTTACTGTAGTTTCTAAATTAAAATATTTGGCTATCTGCCCTTTAGGAGGGAGCTACAACAAGAAGAATATGTTCTTTTCCTGTTGTTTTCCCTGAGCAGGGTAACCCTTCCTAGTAATTATACTTTTATTAAAAATGAATTTTGTTCTCAGATCTCTTCCAACATTTGTTTTACTAGTTTCTGTTTCATGCAGCTTGACTTTTAAATAGGAATCGCATTTATTTGCTATTGTATATATGAGCTGTGTTTTTTAGTGTCAAATCTGATGTTAGACATGAATTCAGAATAATTAGCTGCTTCCTATGTATAGAGGAGCTTTTGAGGTCAATTGGGGGGAAAGAGGTGTTACTTTCATCATATGTGCAAAGCTGCAAAACCATGTTTCAGACATCTGATAAAAATATCCTTATTTGCAAATGAAATAGCACAAAACCTATGAAGCCAACATCCCTTTTATTATTTCTCAAACAGACTCTAGCTTCTTTCTAGCCTAGCTGTGTGGAAGTTTCTCTCTTTTAATGTGCTTGTAATGGCTTAATTTCATGGTGTGATAAAGGTTAAAAGAAAATCACTCTAAACCAGGAAAATCTCAGAGACGTATATTTCTCTATGCAGCTCCTACCTTTAATCTACTCTGAATGGTTTTAAGATTGGAAGTGAAAACTAGAAATTTGCCAGAGATTGCAGAATAAAGAAGGTTGTTGATAAGAGCCCTTTTGCACTCCGGAGGTCTTTATCAAATTTTATTCTTAATTAAACATTTAATTCTTCTTTTTTTCCTCCATTGGTACTTCATGTCACTCAAGCGCTAAACTTATCACAGATTGTCACAGACCCCTAAGAATGTGCCTATTAATTCAAATTATACTCATATATTGCATTTATTGCATTTTGTAGTGAGGTAGACATTCCAAACTTTTCACTCAATCTTTTTTCTATTAGCAGAGATTCTTCTTACTATCATTGTCTTACCTACTTTTAATTGACTTTTCTAGCAGGATTCACCTGTTCTGGATCTGGCAACTTGCAGGAGACTTATCTGCCCTTCATTTACGATTATGCTTGGTAGAAGATCTTGATTAAATGAATGTTATAGTCATATCTGCTGCTAGGCATATTTTTTAGCACAGTTCAAATGAGGTAGAAGTACCCAAGAGATAGTACACTGAACTTGGGACCTTACAGTCATTTATCACACAATCTGCAGTGCAACAGGGAGCAATATGGCTCACCTATTGACAAGTTTTGTCAGATCAGCAAAGTTTCTGACCATGTGTCCATGTGTTTCCCATGGCAAAGGACAGCAGAAACTGAAGTAAAAGAAGGCATATTCTCACCCTATAGGTAACGCATAATAATAATAATGGTGACCATTGTCTTTGATTTGGAGACCAAAATGAGTCTGATGGATGGCAATCATTAGAAGAAACATTTAATATGTTATATTCAGTTCTCTCTGAATATAAATTAATATCAGGGAAAAAAAATTAAATGAAGTTGATTTTATAACGTTCTCCTCATTTATTTTACCCTTTGACAGAAAGAAAATGATCATCAGGGATAAATGGGGGTTTGTGAATCAACTGCAGATCAGAATGTTCTGACAGATTAGTTAATTAAATAATTTACAGCTTTATGCCTTTGTATTGCAATAAGTCTCTGGAGTAATTCCAACTAAGGAAACTCCACCTGCATCTTTCCTTACTTTCTGAATTTCTAGGTGGTCACATTACAAGAGGTTAATTCAAACAAGCCTCTCCCATTGCATTTCCATACAAGTTGCCGGAATGTGTCTGTTCCTGTTCTTATACAATTCTATGATAAATCCCCCTCTGACTTCTATTGTACAAGAGGAGACTTGACACTTCGTTTTCAAATTCTTTTTTTTGTATTGCTTGTAGATGTCACAAAGACCTGCACTAGTGCAGAACTACTGTACTTATCAAAGAAATAGAATGCTTAAAGAAAATTTATGTGCTTTGGAACTGGACAAGCCAGAAACTTGTGATTTGAAACAGCTTTATTTTCCCAGCTGCCACCAGTTGCAGATTTTTACTTTAATAAGCTATTTTATCCGATTGCCTTGAGGCATGAAACAATGTAGCTTTTCACGTACAGATTCATTAACTGAGTTTTCTGTGATTACCTTATAAAGCATAGAATATGAGTATCAAATACCACTGTCTAAATAATTCTGGTATAAATAATGCATTTTTTTTTGTTGCCTTCAGCTCCCATTAGTCTTTGCTGTAGTTCATAATGGTAACATATGGAACCATATAATCAAAACAGAAGTATCTCGAAAATTCTTTTCCATCCAGTTTTTCTGGTCACAGTCTTTGTATTTTACAATTTAATCTCTGCCAGCTATACAGGGTTCATTACATGAAATGTGGATCCTCATTTCAAAGAGGAGCTCCTTACTGTGGTTACAGTACACTCTTCAGCAGCTAGTCACACTTCCTCTTTTTGATATTCAGTTTGAGGGGGAAAAGTCATGAGATCTTTTCCCACTTCCCTTCCTCAGCTGCAGTGTTCAACAGCCTCCTATAGCTTGCTGTAATAAGTTGCAAATGTCTCTTCAGGCAGGATATGGTTCACTGTAGTGATCTTTGCATACATATACAGTGGGTAGCTAAAACAAAGCCTGGCATTTAGTTGAACTGTTAACCTATGTCACAACCTAACTTGCAAGTTCCCCACCCAGTTCTTTACCAATCTCTCCCACATTTCCTTTTGAAGAACTGAGGCTCTTCACTTCTGCCAACAATCACTGCCAAGATGCAGAGCCTCCCTCAGAAAATACATGACCTGCAATTTGCTCTCTGGTGAAGCTGCATTAGAAGAACTCTATCCCTTTATTTTGGAAATTAAAGCTCTCATGTTTACAGCACACTAGATTATAAAGTTAATAGGACCCTCAGAATTCAATAGTTCCATGTTACTCTCTGTCAAAAAGACATAATGCTCAGGATACTGTGTAAATGGCCTACGCCAGTGAAAGCTATTGGCAGAGATTGAGGAAATCAGAGTAGCAGAATTGAAATGTTTTTGACACCAATCCAAATAATAATAAAATATAAAGAAGCAGGTCTATTATAAGAGTAATTCCATTCATATGTGTCAGGAGGTAAGTTAAAGGCTCCGTGATAGAGATATTCCTCTTATGTTGGAGTATTACACAGTTGTTCTGAAGAATGATGTTTTACATGACATATTCAGAGGTCAGTTATTTGACTGCAAAGGATAATAGTCTTAGTGTGACTCTCATCAAACAGCAAAGGCAAAGGTTTGCAGAACAATGACCCTGGTATTACCTGCACAGACTTGTCTCTTGTTTGTGTTTGAATTGACAAGAGAATGCCATGTACAGCCATTGAAGAGTTGGGGAGATAAAAAAAGGCAAACATCTATCTCCACAACAGCCTGAGTGGTTATACAATGGAGTCAGATTCTGGATTTGTGAAGTATTATATCATGCAGGTCCAGCAATAAGGACCTTACAAAGGATTTAGTAACAAATAAATAAGCTTCAAACTCTTGTAAGTCTCTTTCTAATGGTCTAGAGGAGGTACAGAGAGGAAAACAGACTTTTACACAGATGTTGTAAGACCATTGTAATAGAGAAAAATAGGTATTGTTTTTCAGGTTTAAAGTTCCTGAAAGAGCCCTTTTCCTCAGGAGATTTAATCTGTAAACTCAAAAAAGACGGAGTCAATGGCTAGTTATTCAAGAAGCAGATTATAGAGATTGCTGGCTGAGTAACGCATGCAGAAAGCCACAGCACAAAAATACGTAAATTCTTCATGTATGTTTCAATTTCAACCAGACTGATGAATTTTGAGTTACCACAATAACACAGAGAGGAAGAGTAAGCAATTTGTTAGCCACAGCCACATGGGTGCTGGCCTTATCTTTCATCAGTATATCCTTTGGTACTTAAAGGACTTATTCTGCACACATAACAGAAAAACCTAATTGTCTGACATTCTGATAGTCTCAGCACTGGCAGCTTCCAGAGCCAGTATTTTGAGACATGATATCAAATCACACAATTTTCTGTATCCCGTGAGCTGGAAGATACAATATTTGGAAGCACCCAGGGGTAGTAGACATTTGCCAGCTGCCTCATTGCCACTAGCAAAATCGTAACAAAATCATTCTTTAATTGAAGAAGTAGTGCGATTGAACAGAATGGAGCTGTTACATGCAAAGACACGACTTATCCCCAGCTGAATTCCCTCCTGGGGCTTTGCAGCAGCAGCCTCTATTCCTTTAAACACAGAGCCAGGTCACCGAGCAGCACCCCCGCTTGGGCTGTCAAACACTGTTACACTACAGGTACAGGAAGAGGGATTTGATGTGCAAGTAGCAGTGGATTATTAAACCTGATTTTACTGAAAGTATTGCATCACTGCAGTTCCCACAGCAATAAGGATTTCTTCCAAGTGTTAAGTGCAAAATTACTTTTCAGAAACCATATTGAACAATAATCCTGGTGTAAACAAGAGGTTGACTTGTATTCTGACAATTACCTTGGTTAAATTTCTGCTGTTGTTGCAGAATAAAAAAAATTTATGCCCTTAATTGTGCAGCATTGCTAGAATATTTGGACTGCTACATGTTGGAACATCATTAAATGATAAAAGTTATTATGCTTTTAATTGCAAACTCTTCAGCTGAGTCCCTGTGCTTAGAATCTATGTCATATATACTTGCAGTCTTTGTAATGTAATATAATAATTTATCAAAAGACAAACAAATTACAGGAAAGGCTGGGATTTTCTTCTTTTGTTCACTGCTTGGTTTCTTGAGAAATTGAAAATTAATTATTTCTAGTTGTGACAAGTGACAAGCCTTAGAGTCAAATAACAGAAATGCAAGAGAAATGGTATCATTAAATAACTTAAGTTACAACCTTTTGCACTAGTGGCCAGAAAATGGCTAATAAAAACCAAGTCTCATATTTATGGTGGAAAATGAAAGAGCAATCAGAGGCAACCAAGGAATAATAGACAAGAAACAGTAGACCAGCTGCCATATGATCATCCAGTTGCAAATATTCACGCAAGCTGTGGAAATGTATCAGCTTAGCACAGTGGAAAAGCTTTGAATTTTTGAAATAGGCAGTGAGAGGCAGTAAACATCACTGCATCTAAACTTAATTTTGTGATCTTAACATCTATAGATTCAAATAAGCCAAAGCCTCTCAGTCAGCATTAACTGAGATCTATTTTGTTGATAACCTTGAAAGTTTACTTACTTTGACAATTTAGGGTGAATATTAAAAAAATATTAAAAAAGCATCATGAAACTTCTTTTTTTAAGTTAGCTGTTACAAACACAGTAAACAATGAAGCTCAAATACCTCTTCCCAAATTAAAATCTAAGCTAAAAAAGTAGAAAAGGAAACAAAATGAAGGAGAGTTGTTCAGAAATCAGTAATCATACAGAATCATTGGAACATAGAATAATGTGTTGGAAGGGACCTCTGGAAGTCCTGATACAAGTTGCTGCTCAAAGTAGAGCCAACTTCGATGAAGATTGTCACACCCTTTTATGTGTACCCTGTAGCACCAAGTCTTTTTCAATAGGATGGGTAGTTAAACTCTTAATCTCCCAGCCTCTCCTAGAAAATACAACAACATTCTTGGAAGTTAACAATTAAGGGTTGTGATTTTAAAGCTATTCTTCATCTATACATTACAGTAAGTCATTTTATAATGGTTTTCTTGTTCATTTGTCTTATAAAGACCACTGAATACCTTGATTGTATAAGAAACTGCAGATTTCTCCATTTCTTTCTTACATTTGACCAGAAGTCATATCTGAATACCATTTGTGCATGCCTAATCTATTTGTGGTGACTACTGAGAGCAAAACATTTTTCTGTGGTCTGTGGCTGCCAAAAACTGACTTTTTACATCCATCAGAAGTGAGAAAAGTCATAACACCTAAATTCAGCAGAACAGCTGAATGGAACAGATTTTAGCTATCAAAATAATTTTCTCCATTGCAGTCCTACATAGCTGAACCTTGATTTTAGGCATTATTGGTTTTGTGACAGAGAAATTAGATGTCCTCACCTGTCAGTTGGAACTGGATCATAAGTGCTTAAGGAATGAAACCTGCCTTTTACAGATATGGATAATGAATTCACAATTCATCCCGCCTTTCTCTCACTAGAGAGAAATAGAAAAGAATTACAACTGTGTTTATTCCCAGTTTGTGATCATTGTGCTTATAATGATTACATACATTTGAGAAACTGCCTCTTAAATTTCCTTAAGAATTTCTGCAGAGGGCATTTATGGAGTATTTCATACAGAAAATTCCAGCAAAGTATTTCCTAAATTGGTCCAAGGTCTTTTTTTCTTTTTTTTTTTTTTTTTAATTTTTTTAAAACTCCAGAATATGTAACGCTATGAGGTCTAGAAACTATTAGTTTCATCAAAACAAATCATCCCAAATAAGAATCTGTAGAAGTCTCCGTTCAGATACTCCACAGTGGTTTAAAAACCACATTGAATTAAAGCAGAAAAGCAATATAGTTAAACATTTTTCTTTTCAGTTTGGACAGGAAATACAGAATGGCATTAATCTCACTGAAGGGCCTGAATTCAGTTTTGGATTATTACCTAAATTTAAGAGTCCAAATGGAAATGTCTACATGAGCATTGTATGTGTAGTGTCCTAGAATGATCTACAGAGATCTAAGGTCAGAGCTTTTACTGGACTCTGACATTCAGCTCATGCCAATAAAGATACCTGAGGCTGGATTCAGTTGCAAAAATACTGGTTTCTAATACTGGTTAAGTTTCTTAATGTTCTTTATTACTGTCAGTCAGGATAGACAGACACAGAACCTGTGGAAAATTTGCAGGCTTTAGGAGAGGCAGCTGCAAGCCAAGACTTTTGTAGGGCATCTAAGGCACAGAAAAGCTTGGATGCTTGTTTAAACAGTAGTATTCATCCTTTCCTTATGGGCCCCCTCCAACTTGAGATACTCTATCATCCTCAGTTGGTCAGTTAAGTTCCACTGGCTTCACTGACTATGGGTGTAAATAAAAGCTGTCATACATTTAATGCTGTTTGAAATACATCCATCAAGCCCCTGGAAAGCTGTAGAAATCCTATAGTTCCTTCTTATATTTGCCACTTTCATCTCCAGTACCTGAAATATCTCTAATGACAATGTTCAACTCTACTGAGTAACTCAGTCCAGTCTAAGATCTTTCTTTTTCTACAGAAACCTCACTCTTAGGACTTTAAGCTCTTTTTCTCTTTAATTTTAAGTTGCAGATTTTGTTTGTTTTAATCTCTGCTTTAATCCATCTTTCAACATCAGGATGTGCATTAAATACCATAGCAGTGAGAGAGTAGTTATTTATGGTAGGCAACACATTATCTAGATGAAGTGACTTGCTACATGAAGACATTAATTAGCATGAAAAATTAGTGAAGTACAATTTAAAATCATACTAATACTTTTAATTACCCAGATACTCCTCCCTGCAGATACTACACTTAAAAGAACCAAATTAAAATATGTGATTTTTAATTAGCAAATTAAGTCAAATTCTGAAAAGTTTAATGGCTTAATTTTTCTCACATTTTGCTTTGTGAGAATCAAAAAAAGGCAGAGTTTAGAAATAAGCCAGTTTATGTGTGACACTTCCAATAAAGCCATTGAATTTTCTTCTGATACTACTTTTTATATTTTGCTAATTACTTTGGAAAGGCAAGCAACCAATGAGATCCTCTTTTAATCTGAAGATAACAGCAATTTCCTTCCTCCTGCAAATGAGTTTAAATGGTGAAGTTGTAAAAGACAAGATGGCAGTTTATAATACTTTCCAGTACTGTCACTTTGCTAGTTAATAGGGTGCCTATTAATTCTATGCTCCATTCTTTAGGATTAAATTACAAAGTGAGGCATAGTTCTGTGATTGCAGCCAAAACTCAAAAATACAACTATGGAAGCCTATCATAATTCTTATGCAATAATGATCAAACAGCATTCGAATGGCTGTAACCACCATTTGTTAGCTTATAGCACCACATATAAAGACAAGAAATCCAAATACGTTTACACTTGGGTAAAACAAGGTGGAACTTGGAACTGAATGATTTTGGTTGTATTTCCACTACCAAAAGAATATGTCATGTGAAGCTTGCTTATGAAAACAACATGCAGGTTGAGCATATAAGCATTCAGTGTTATTTGACAATAATTGCTGGATCAGATGATCTGTGCAACCAGGGATTTATAGGTTTTTGTGATAGTAGCACTGAAAAGATCTGGGTCTCATGTTTTAATATCGGTCCCAGCCACAGACTCCAGCCTTTCAAGCTACAGTTAGCAGAAACAAGTAAATAACCGTTATAATACTAGCCTCTTAGATTGACTTTTCATTAGAAAGAGGGACCAGTAAGCTGTTTGCCAACTGTTTTTGTATTCTACTGTAAGCAGTCAACTCCAGAGTCCAAAGCTCTTTAAAAAAAAAGTTGATTGTGCTACTGCACATCTCAACTACTCTATGCAATCTTGGTTTTCTCATTTCAAATTGAACACAGAAGAGCTATAAAACATCTCAGAAAGCTGATAAGGATGATTCGGAATATACAGTGCCTTCTGAGTAAGAAAAGATTAAACCCGGAAGTATTTTTCACCCTGGAGCAAACACAACTAGGGAACATGTTACAAATCTTTTTTAAATTAAGTGTCATGGAGATGGAAAATGGGTCATGACATTTTACTGTACTTCCTAGATAATGAACTATAAAACATTAAATAAAAATTTATCAGAAGAAGCAAAAATAACAAGCTGCATAAAGGAGCAGTGGAACTCATTGCCACAGGGTGGCAAAGAACTCCTATATCCAGGAAGAGGTTGTGCACATTTATTAAAAAATAAAAAATGAAAAGGCTATGAAACTGATATTTAGAGGCAATTTTTAGCTCAGAATATCCTTACACACAGAGGTAGGTGCTACTGTTTGACAGCTATGAGCTTGATCTATTTTTGTATGTTTTATTAAACAGTTCTGATTGTAAGGTGATTTTACGACCAAAACGGTGCCCACACGAGTCAAGGAACTGTTTTGTAACTGTCTCCACAAGAAACAGGTCTCTTCTGTGATGTGGAAATTCACACGGCTGTTAAAGAACCCTGGTAATTTCATTGGTTGAAAAATTTATCATAGCCTTTCACCAAAAAAAGGTTTCACCACACCATTAGCTCCCATCAGTGGAGCTTATTCCCTACAAAACTCTCTACCAATGTGCACAACCAGAAGTGAGTTCATTATAATTTTATATAATTCAAGACAAAAAAGATGTAAACCTGTTTCAATAGGTAAATACTTTAATATTTAGACAGACACATAAAACAATATAAATTTAACAGTATCATAGCATGTAGTATAAAATCTGCTACAACTCTTTTTTTGACACATGAGGTCCTGATCATTTATCAGGGATTTTGTGTAAAAAAAAAAAAAAAAAAGAGAGGCTTTGCAAGACTAAAAAATCTCTTCTCCTTACATAATGACCATGCCTAACCAGCCTAGTTACTCTAGGCGCACCTATACAGAAAGTAACAGTAATTTCACACCCTTCTAACTCACTTTAGTTGAGGTTGTGAACATAGTTGTAAATAGGATAAAATAAGCTATAGATGCCACATCATGTTGCAGTGCAATGACCAACTGATGTAGCAAGCTCCTGGTAGCAGGAGTGACTCCTGTAAGACAAGTTCAGGTGCCCCCCCAGCCAGTTCCAAAAAAGACACAAAGATGAGACCGTCAGTTATGCTGGTGGCATCTCTGAGATAACATAAGGAAAAATAAAATATGCTGAGCAGCAACTGTAACAGAGGGGGAAAAGTAAAACATGAAAGAAGCAGCTGTGCAAATACAAAAGTTAGTGTAGAAGGAGGGGGAATAAGTGTCTCAGGTGTTGGAGTCGTTTCTCCTGCAGCCAGTGCAGCAGATATCCACCTGCAGGAGTTGCAGCCCATGGAAAAGAAAACATGAAGGAGCGTCATTTTTGGGGTTTGTTTTCTTTTTTTATTCTTGTTTTCTTCTTTGTTTTATTCCTGTAATACCACCCAAGCTATCCCTAAAGTTAAGAAAATGCTAATAGAGTATCTTTATCTTGTTCTGAAGGCTCAGAAGCCTTTGCCAGCATCTTACTGTGTTTTCTACAACTAAACTAGCCTTTCAGAAATTAAAGATCCTCTTTTTTTTAAAATGCTTATATATTCCTTTTACCACATGGTGATCATATTTTCTTTCACAGTATTATCTTTCATTTCTTATCCTTTATATCACACTCTACTGAAGCTATATAGTTAATGTACGAGCCAGTATTTTTTACTGACTTAAGTAGGAGATGAATATACTTTTCATATTATTCCACACAGAAAGGGACAATAAGGAATAATTCAGTGAAAATAAAAATAGCAAAGTTCTGAAAAATTAACATTGAAAAGTTCCTACTTAGGCATTACTTTAAAAGTTACTTTTATGCATTGCTATCACGCTATTTTTTTACACCATTCTGGCAGTTAGCAAAATGTTATTTCTAACATGAAAAAAAAAAAAAAATTGATGCCAAAGCATTCCAGCCTGCTCAGAGAGTGCATGGGGAGGCAATCTTTTACAATCCTCTGCACAGTTCACAGGAGAAACCACCAGCTAGCCATAGGTTGAAGAGCAAAACAACTAATTTTATTGTAAGCTTCCCTAAACTGTGTCAGAAAGAATAAAAAACATTGCAAGTTCTTATTCTTGCGAAAGATACAAATTAGGAGGGGGAAAGTAGGAAAAAAGAGAAATAGACTCCCCAGCCTGTGGATCCAGCAATATCTTCTTTGTTCTTTTGGTCAGTAGCTCCACTAGATCCTGTAGTGGCCAGCTGCATTTTTATAGGGTCAGTTTCTCTCAGAACACTCCCACAGGTGAGACCCATCTGCAGAGCTATCACATAAACCCCTAGACTCATTTCACATCGTGTCCTGACAGGCACTGCTTCTATCTCAGAGCAGTTTGTTGCCTGTTGATGGGCAGTTGATATTCTTGGCCTCAGGGCAAATAACACAGGAAAGCATCCTCTACCTTGGTGGAGCAAGACCCTGATCTGCCCTCTGTCTGTTTCCTGCTTTGTCAACGAGCTGCTAGTTCCATCAATATTTTGAGTTGTTTTAAGGCAAATGTGAAAAGGGTCTCTTGACCATCAGACAAGATAATGTCATTCCCAACATAACTTTTTTTAACATATTCAAGAGCATTTTGCTAAGATAGGCATACAAAAGTAATGAAAATGTGTATCAATATCTTTTTTGTGTTTGCATGTGTGTAACAGGTTTATGATGTAAAATTTATAATATATGTATTTAAATAGGTAATAAAGGAGATGGAATTTTCTATGTGTAACAATTGTAAAACAATATAAGCACGGGCAGACATTTTCTCTGTACTTATTCTTAAAGAACAATCACTACCTGATATTAAGTTGAATGTGAATTGCTGTGATTTTTCTACAGCTCCACTTTTCTACATGCTTTTTAGCAATGGTAAGACCTGTACATGTATTTTTTTTTTATGTGAAAGCCATACAAAAGGTATTGTTGAGTATTCATAAACATCACTGAGTCCTTCTAGTAGATTTTTCTACTTATGTCTTCGCAGTATGCCTTTTTCTGTCTTAATTTGAATTGTAGTTGCAAAGTACCTTTTTTTTGCTACTTGGAAACAAATTCAGATATATAGCTAATTGGCATCTATTATGCACTCCTACCTAAATTAAGTAGGTTATTATGAAATTACCTGTGTTCCCACTGCACTATAAAACCATTTAAAGACTTGCTGATTTCTCAAGACATGGCAAACTTATCATGGAGGAGGCTCATAGCATAATTTCTTATTAGTAATCAAAATTATTGAAGTTTATTTATCATAGCATGACACAGGTAATAAATATATTCAGTCCAAGTTACCTTTTTGGCATGAAAATGTTACCTCATGAAAGAATAAATCTAATATTTGTTTCAAATGAAAATGCTAAGGTGATAATCCATATTTTACTTCATAAACTACGTTAAACATTTTTTCATGGAATGTAAGTTTTAAAATGTACATATTTGAGGGCATAAAATCTCTACTGTGTTTTAGCAATTCAATAGATGAAAAATGAGTTTGCTAATCCCAGCTATCCCTTGTTATAAGAGTAATGTATCCAATGATTTACAGAATAAGGATATCTCAGGATCTCTCTGAATACTAGACAGAGATTATGTAGAAGGAACTAAAATGCTTAATATCTTATACTTACTCTTTCCAGCCTGAAGCATTCAAACAGAGTATTAAAATGACATGCCTATGTAAGATATTTCTGATTGAATCATTGCAAATATTTAAAAGACTAACACTAAGATCATTTCCAATTGAAACTGAAGGACCAAAAGCCTGCATAAATAGTTGACTATTGACTGTAAATTTTGTATAGGGTTATTTTTAAATGTAAGGAAGCATGGGTAACCAGTATCTTGCTTTTCATTTTCATTTAAAGAAATTACACTGGAAGCTCCTGTAGTCAGTCAAGTATTTGGGTGATTAAAAATCAAACTGCAAATCAGAACATGTAATTACAAAATTTGTCTTTCATGGCAAAAATGTTGGAATTACCATTGTAATGCATAGCCGAAAGAATTTTGGAAGTCAAAGGAATCTGCATCTGCATCTGCAAACGTGAGCTCTTCTGCAGTCATAGATCTGCCTCAGGTTGTTCCAGGGATATTGTATTTCAATAAATGTTTCTTAAAAAGGCAGAAGTGTGATGAGATCACACTTATCCCCTTATTCCCAGAAACCTGGGAAAAGCAGAATCTGGTGAGAAACACCATGTTATACACGGTGTAACATTGCGGGGGTTCTTGTATGACTCATGCAATAAAGCTCTTGGCCTGCAGTAGTCAAGGTGACTTCCAAGGACTACACACCCAAGCATGTAGTTTCCATTTGTTTTTTTTTATTGATTCTGCACAGCTCAACTCTGAACTATTTCTGAGACAATTAAAGTTGTTTTAATCTGTTGATACTCACTACTGCCCAGTACAATTAGAACTGGTGGGGAACTTCAATTTGGAATCATCCTGAAAAGCAATCAAAGAGGCCAACCACAAGGCAACCAAAATTTCTAAGTTTTTAAAGGTATTTCCATGATATGTTTGGTTTGTAGTTATAATTCTATTGTAAAATCTTTCAACCAACAAGAATATGTGTGGCATTAGAAATAGATGTTTCATGATTAGAAAAGGGTCACTTGTTTCAAGACAAAAGGGTAAAATATTCAAATATTCAGCAAGACTTCCACTAGAGTTTGGATGCTGTTTCTTTTGTTGTATATATACCACATGTCATACATGGTCTCTTTTTTTCCTACTGGAGAGTTACTTCCCAGAAATCTTTTGAATGCTGAAAGCATCTGATGAAGATTTGGCTGTTGTTCTTTCTTGCCCTACTGTTATTAAGTAATCCTTTCAGTGAATGAAAATAAAACCCAAAACCCACAACACAACAAACAAACAGCTTTTTCTTCTCAGTGCGACCATTCCTAGGAATGCCAGACAATGGGAGAAATTATATGGACTAATTTATAGAATAAGGACTCATCAAGTGACCTTTAAACCCTCATTCCTGCAAAGGCATTCACACTATTTAGTAAAGGTACATAATGTCTTTTATGAGGTGAGAAATTAATCTATTATGCCCACTAGAGATAACTGTAATGCTCCCAGTAACTTTAATGAGGTAGTAATAAAGTCCCCATTGAGACTTTTCACAGATGCATACATCTTTACAGGTCTTTATACTTCATCTTCTTCCTTAACATTTTCAACTAAATATTTGAGTGCAAAGCAACTTATCTCTAGCTGATATCTATAGATATCTAGTTGATATCTCTAGCTGAATTTACATGTTTGGGTAAATGAGCATTAAATGTGAACATACAGAATATGATAGTGTAAACTGGAGTAAGCAAAAATTGTTGTAGAATTTGCCTCAGCTGTGATAGTTACACTTAGGCAGGAATTTATGACAGCATAAATGTTGAAAATATTCATGTTGAAAATACTCATCTCACTGGACATAATTTGACATTTCACTATATAATCACAATTTTCAGAACATT
>JAOEHX010034948.1:1524-19202 GCA_025448015.1 Bolborhynchus lineola | reverse complement strand
GATCAGAATAAGATACAGCAAGGAAATTGAATGAAGAATAACATGAGGACATTATTCAAAGTCATGACATATGAAAGAGTTATGTGATGGGAAGCGAGGAATAATAATGGCTGATAGGTTTAATGCCTTTTTTCTTTTAGTAGTCACTTAAGAAAAATGCAGTTTATTTAAAATGCTGAAGTAGCTGTTGTAAGCAGGATGAGATGTTAGTGATCATCCTTGAGAAGGTGGTGAAGACAGATGAGGTTTGAGGGCAGTGGAGAAGAGCACGCATGGATAATATGGTTAAAAAAGAAGGAAGGGAAGTACACAGGAACTCTGACCAATCAGTCTCACTGCATTTATGAGAATATATCAAAACAGTCTTTGCAAAATGCAGGAAACAATTAACAACAGGCAAGGCAGACTTGTAAAGAATCGATTTGTTTAACCAGCCTATAGAATGTAAGATGTTGAAATGATCCTTCCAGTCTAGATAACATTGCTAAGGCTGCAGATGGATAAGTGTGCTTAGTTTGGGAAAAACACTTAAGAAAAGGTGTAGACAATGAAGCTACTTCTACAAACTTCTAGACAATGCTAGAAAAGAGACTTTGAAGTATGCAACAGACTTTACATATGCAAGAATACTTCCAAAAAGAGGAAAAGAACTGGATTTTTTTTTTTTTCTGTATATTGCAAAAGGACATAAATAATCAGCTTGAATTACATAAAGTACACTTGCACTAATGTTTGGAAGTCTCAAATGACTGAAACATTCCAACTTGTGTTTAGCATATGAAATTCTGTCCTCTGTCTCACTGCAAACTAGTCAAAGACCTGCTGTGCCATAACTGATTTGTTTACACTAAATGCTCTCCTTTGTTGGAAGTTGAACTGGCAAAAATCATTATGTTATACCTCAAACAGTGAGTCATTGAGCTTCCTCTTCAGGAGGACAAATGAGGCACAGTTCACAATAAACTACAAATAATCTCCACAGATTATGAGCTCTGATTGTTGGAAATCCTCACAGACAATCATTTTAAAACTTCCTTCCTATGTACAGAGGCTCCTTCTGAATAACAGAGGTATAGAACCAGGATAACCATACTACAAGGGCTCTACCATCTGTGAATATTCCAAAGACAGATCTGCGAAGGCAGGTTTTGCTGAAAAACTGATGCTGCAGGAGCTGAATTCACAATGCCCAAATTCTTTGTGTGAGGTTTCCAGATCAATGTTAGGATGGTAACCACAAGCAGGATGCTCACAGTGATGGTAGGAGCTGCCTGAAGGTCTCCGTTCTTTACCAAATGGTGGCTTTATAGATTCATGTAAAAAACTGGGAGGCAGTTCCCTAAGGCTCCCCAGTCCCAAATAAAGACAAACCCCTCCAGTCACAAAAAGTGCTTTGGTTGCATTCAGTGTGTGTCTATGGGCTCATAAGGAGCAGAGGAGGAATCTCTGCAGGGGTGATCTAGTTAATTAGAGTACAGTAAGGTGGGAATTCAAAGCAGTTCAGGAAAAACCTGCAACTGAAATATGAAGTATTCCTCCCGGGCAAGAGATCTGGGCAGTAGGGTTCTAACAACACGCAGGCATTGCCTTCAGCTGTATATGGAGGAACACAATACTTGTTTATGTTACGTGGCTGGAGAGAATCTGCCCTGCCAAAGCTTGCCTAATTTCTAAATTCTAAGCAGCCCCTTGGCCAAAAGTTCAGTCCAGAGAGGTTTAATCCAGACAAATATTTACTGCAAAATATGTGAGCAGTCCTGGGATTTACACGTACGAGGTTCCCACTGAAGATGCCAAAAGCTCAGAAGCAGGTTATGTACTTCACATGTCCTCCTCAATGCTAATGAGAGTCTCCATTTTTTAAACATCATGATTTAAGTGAGCTTGCTAGGACAAGTTAATTTTGGATTATGCCACTATGAACAGAAATGTGCCATTCTGATGCAGCAGGTGTCCAGTGTAGATATGGGGCAATTTACTGCTGTGGCCTATTGCCATATCACAGTATTATTATCCCTTGAGAGGGAAACAATGCAGATTTATGACTTGAGTTCTTTGTTTTGATTTTTTTTCCCTCCCAGGTTATTTTTAGTACAAAATTGTTCCAAATCATATCGAGAATGGGAGAAGCTGAACTAAAACTGTGATCGGAAATGCTGCTGTTGTTGTAATGAGGGATGTTTCTGTAAACAAGAGCCAGTGATATGTTGTACTGCATAACCCTAAAGAAATCTCTAGAAAGTGGTGTGCTACCTCTGTTATTTTCAGACAGTTCCCAAACCAACCTGCCCTGGCATGAACAAGCAGCTTCACTGGCTGTCAGTTTTAGCAGCTGCAGGGTCAGATGCTTTGAAGTGTAACAGCCACTTGCAAGAAAAAACACGTCTCTGTGTGAAGACATGAGCTGACACTTCCATTTTCCTCCTCTTCCACTCCTTTTGAAGAATACGAAGTATTCAGACCATTAAATCATTTGCAGGCTCGTGTTCTCTGTTCAGCACATTTTACATCTCCCTGGGCTATTTGCTTTCAGAGACAGAAACACAGTGCTTTTTAGAAATTAATTTACAAATTCACAACCTCTTTTGGGTGGCCTGGAAAACAGCAGCATGGATGAATTCTCCACCTATATGGTTTTAATGTTGAGCTGTCAGAGATACAGGCACCTGACAGTTATTGAAGCCTGATTATGGAACACAACTTTCTCTGTTGCTATTTGCCTGCTCCAGACAAGTGTGTCTCCTTCCCTTTAGTGAAAGAGGGCTGTAGTAATAGCCTGCAAATGTTTTATCTCTGGAAGCAATTATTAGTTTGTTTGAAGAGCTGAGCTAACATTGGAGATGTGTTTATTCTCCAAGTAGACACCCTGTGTTTGAGCTATTAAACTACTTGCTACTATTTTTAAACCAGTGTTGTGCAGTTGTGAATGCAAGTGGCTTCATCTGCTACAGAAAACATCCTAATTTGTTAATAAATTAACACAAGGGGAGTTAAGAGAGAGGTTTTAAGAGCAAAACATCGTGTTGGGAAATCACCTTGATTCCAAACTAAATTAGAACAGTGTGATGTTGCCAGGAAATCCCAAAGCCATAATGAGCTGTGTAATGCTCACAGCCCCTCTGCTCCTCTCCCGCTGAGTGCCCTCCACTATCAGTCTCCATTCCCTGAAGCCTGCAGCCTTCTGTTCACTCCACAGCCAGGACCTTTCCATCTCCTGTGGGACAACAATGGCAGCAGCCAGGGCAGGGACTGGGACATGACAACCTTCACTGGCACTTCCTAACCCTTGCTATAGTGCTGCAAATCTTACACAAAAAACAAGCTGTACAGACTAGGACCAATCTCAGTGAGTGGCTCAGCAGGATTTTATCCTCTGTTAATCATAGACCCAGGCTGTTATAAAAGTGATTGCTCATTTGGTGGAGGCTACCATTGCAGGTAGCTGCTGGCAGGAGCCTGGGTCACAAGCACAAATATAAACTGGGCAGAGACTAGATTGAAAGCAGCAGAGCCTTGAGTGTGTTGGTTGACAAGAAACTCAACATGACCCACCAATATGCATTTGCAGCCCAGAAGCCAATTGTATCCTGGGCTGCATCAAGAGGAGCATGACCAGCAGGTCAAGGGAGGTAATCCTGCCCCTCCACTTCACTCTCATGAGGTGCACCCAGCTCTAGGTCCCCCCACATAAAAGGGACTTGGAGTTTTTGGAGCGAGGCCAGGGGAGGCCACAAAGATGCTCAGAGGGCTGGAGCACCGCTGCCATGGCTTGTTCAGCCTGGAGAAGAGAAGGCTCCAGGAAGAGCTTACAGCAGCTTCCAGTGCCTAAAGGGGCTGACAAGAAACATGGAGAGGGACTTTTTACAAAGGTCTGTAGTGACAGTGGAAGGTGCAATGGCTTTAAACTGACAGAAGGGAGATTTAGTTTAGATATTAGAGAGAAATTCTACACTGTGAGGGTGGTGAGCCCCTGCAACAGGCTGCTCAGAGAAGTGGTGGATGGCCCAACCCGTTCAAGGCCCGGTTGGATGGGGCTTTGAGCAACCTGGTGTAGTGGAAGGTGTCCCTGCCTGTGGCAGGAATTAGGTGATCTTTAAGGTTTCTTTCAACCCAAACCATTATTCTATGATTCTATGGTTCTACATCCCTCCTTACAGCCCTCTCCTTCCATCTTTCCTTTGCTCCTTCCCCTGCTTGCACCTCCGCTACTCCATTTTTGCACCACTGCTCTGGTCTGCTTTGGCATTTTGCTGAGGAGAAGAAAAAGGACAGCAGATGGAAAATGGGGGTGTGGGTCCTCTGCAGTCCCTGGGCCTGCCTGGAGCTGAAAGCTGGTGTAAGTAATACAGCCCTGGTTCCTCCACTGGGGGAACTTAGGATCCTATCACACAATGAAAGTACAAAACTGCTTCATTCTTTATAAAAGCCATGTAGGTATATAAAGCCAATTTTTGCACAAAGTCAGTGAGAGATTTTTCCACTAAAGGCAGCAGGATCAAGTCTGTATGAATAAAATGGGAGCTCCAGCATCAAAGGCAGGCAAAGAAAGGACACAGCATGAGCTCGTGGGATTGTTTACTATGTAACATGATCTCCACATTTCTTATACCTTTTGCTTGGATCTCATTTTCCTTTGAACTCCAAGAAACGTGCACATTTAGGCCCAAACTCATTCCCACTAAAATAAGTGGATGTTTTCTTACTAACTACAATGCAGATTAGATCAATTCTTTAATCTCAAGTTTTCTTCTTAAACACTAAAATCAACCATTTTATGCTCACTTGGATGTAAAATTAACCCAGGCAAATTAGCTTTATTTCAGAATGTTGTGTATTTTAAACTACCTCTTATTACTGGCAATACACCAGGGCCTCCTTACCCATAAAGGTGAATACAGCCCTGATCTAACTGGGGAAAACATGCTTCTCCTTTACTGTGAAGATACTGGGTGAGGAGGGAGCACACACCATTTTGATAGATACTTAAGAGAGGTTACAGTCACAGGCACTTCTGTCCTGGGACACATCAGCAGTGCAATACAGGGCATGCTGGTGAATCTGATTATGCATCTTCAGAGGAAAAATCTGCTCAAGAAAACATTTTATAGATCTGAAAAAAACCACCAACAAAAACACCTGTGACAACATGAACACTGTCACTATTCCAATTACTGTCTGCCTCAGTCCTCTCCTATCAGCAGTGTTTTCTTTGAGCACATATATAGCATATGGTAACAGCCAGAGCTCTATCTTGCAAAATAAAGGTCTCGAAAGTAATGGGAAGTTTGTGAGTAGGTCCTCGTGATACTGGAAGGGAGACAGACACTTTATGTAATTTACAGGAAGTGCTTTTGGCAGCTTTGTGACTACAGTTTCTATAAATATCTGTTGTAGAAAAAGCACAGGGACACAAAAGAAGCTTTGTCAGAAAAATGATACACCGTCATAGGGAAATAATGTTACTAGACTTTGCAAGAACTGCACTCTGGGGCTGTTGGTTTACATGGGGAAGGAGAAGCCTACAGGCTCCAGATTCTACTGGGATAAACTTTGCTTTTCTAACATCTGCCTGTGGCTAGATCCCTCTTATTTCATTAAGTCCTTTTGGTTCTCTACTTGGGCTGAATTAGCACTGTTTCCTTGTACTTCTTAGAATATGTTTGGTCCTGAGCAGAATTGTGGCTCCAAGTTATGTCACAAAATCTGGACTCAGCGTGTTTTTGGGGACAGGTGTTGCTCTCACAGCACTTAGCACAGCTACTCTCTTTTGACAAAATCATAAGTATTGGGAGCTTTTCTGCAATACTATTGGAAGACCCTGGTTGGCAGCTGTAAGGGCTGGCTTTGATGATCTCTGAAGGTCTGTTTTGAAGATTGATATAAGCCCCAGCCCAGACACCTGGGAAAATTTCCTTTCCTATCACAATAATGAGTCAGTGTTTAGAATGGTAGTAGCTTATTAGAGGTGAAGAAAAGATAAATATAATAGCATGTAATGACTGGGTGCACCTTCCACTATGTCAAGCAATAAACAAAGTAAACCAATTTGAAGTTTTCCTCTATAATTTCATGGCAAACAAACTTCAGGCTGGTTTGTGTCTCCAGGACTAACACCCCACTGGCAGCCTGTGAGCCTTGCCCCTCCTACCAGGATAAAAAAGCTGATGCCTCAAGTCTGAACTACCCTTCAGCCACCCTGAGCTATTTCTCTTTTCTGGCTTCTCTAGCAAGCTGTACCTTTTTGACCATTATTCCTCTTCATCGGTGACTTCCTCCCCAAGACTCAATTTTCCCAAAGGATCCTCTTAACTACTGTTCCTTCTTTCTCTGTTTTTAATATGTACTTTCATGGACTAAAGCTACAAGCTATGTGAGAGATCAGATAGATCAGTCACTTTAGCCCTGTTTTGGCTTGGTTGATTTGCTCAGGTTTTTCTTATGTTATAGTAACTGTGTCATTTCTCTCTTTCACAGGCCTGGGGTTTTGCTTTGTTCTGTTTTGTAGGCTTTTTTACTATATATGCTCCACATATGAAAAACTTAAATGAAAATCCAGTATCTTTCAGATGCCTGCCTCAAACACGACCATTAATCTATTTCCTTAGGTCCCTTCCCTGCTACCAGATTCCAGCTGTTTGCTGCCTTCTTCCGAGTAGCCATCCTCTTAATGATTTCTGGATGGGGTTCTCCTTTTCCCTTAGAACTCAATCATTAGGCTTACAGCTCAGAGGTTTAGTTCAGATGTATCTGACACAAAGACTATGTATGAGGTAAGTTTACTCCTGAATGCTTGTGCTCATTTCCTGGAAAAGACATTTGTTGTATTGCCTACAACTTCTTATCAGCCTTCTCCTCCCTCTAACTTCAGGCTCCTGTCTTTTTCATTTTCTCTCAGGATTACCTCTGTGCCTGGAGCTAATCTGTCTTCCCAGGCCATGTATTTCCTACTCTCATGCTCTGGTATTGCCCTTCTGCTGCTTTGATCAGACTGGGCTCTGAAGTCCGGACTGTCTTAAATCAGCTGTGGAAGTTACTATATGAAACCTAGGTGATTCATAAAAGAACAAATTAGGCAGGCAAAACCAGAGGCAACTAAAATATATGTGCAACTGTTATAACTGCTTTAGGGAAATTATTTGAGTTTTTTAAGGCAACAGGTATATAGCTAGTGCTCCAGAAACAAGTACTATAGAGTCATAGAATGGCTTGGGTTGGAAGGGACCTTAAAGATCATGTAGTTACAATCCTCATCCTAAAGCCTATTACAAATAAGATTATCAGCATCCTTTACAAACAAGATATACAAAACAAACCTGTGGATTAAACATCATCTCTTTTGCAAATGGCCTTACAGAATTAAATAAAATTAATAAATAATTTAAAAAAGAATAAAAAGTCTGTGTGGAGGTGAGGACAATGAGAAAAAGTGGTGCAGACCAAGGGAAAATAAGCTCTGTTAAAAAAAACCCCAACAAATACACATAAAAGGAGACAAAGTAGAGGAATAGGAGATTGTGAACTGCATAGGGCAGTACTGTTGTACTTACAAAAATATGTAAATGGAACGAAAAATGATCTTCTGTTCTAAGGCAAGCAGTTACTAGGTAAAAATGATGTCATGCCTCCTGTTTATCTTCCTCTCTGAAAATACAGCATGGGAGTACAGAAGAAAGAGATTACTATGTCGCATTCATTATCATACCTAATGGAAGTTACAACACTGTTATCACATGTAGCCATGACATCCTACCATGGCTTTCCTCAAGGATCTTCAAGAGCAAAGCTGCAGAGCTTCCTTCAGTTAAACACATTTGGTGTTTGCTGTCTTTGGTAGAGGTGAAATTCGACCTTGTGCATATTTTATGTGCCTTATAATACTCACTCATTCGTTGCAGAAGAGGCATTCTATTGCCCTCCTATGACACTTCTTTGGGATTGCAGCTGGAAGATGTATCACTCGGGCTTCCCTTTGTTTCCGCCCTAGAACTAGATGCTTGTGACAGATGCTGGATTGGCAGACCCACAGAAACAGATACTACAGGTCACCAGCTTGCACAAGTGGTGACAGTTCAAGTGCCTGGCTTCTGTATGGCACCTCTCACTTTGCTGCCAGACTATGCAGGTTAATCAGCAGCTGTCAGATAGAACTGTTTAAACACTTCTGGCCTGGCATGGTAACTCACCTGGATCATGTATGGGAGCACAGCCAAAGCTGATACAAGATTTCAGTTCTTTATTTCAGTCTTTTTCCTTTGTTTTTGTTTTTTTTTTTTTTTGTTTGTTTGTTTTGTTTTTGTTGTTTTTTTGTTTGGTTTTTTTGTTTGTTTGTTTTTTTTTTTTTTTTTTTTTTTTTTTTTTTTAGAGAAGGAGAGAGAGTTTCATTCCTTATTACTGTAAGTCTGCACCTCTGCCTGCCACTTTAAGGATGCCCTTCTGCAATCTGAAGACTGTTCATCCTGAAAAAGAGAGACACAGAGTGCAAATGGGACCATGATAACCCATTGGAGACAGCAGAGCTACGTAGCTCATTGTGATCTTAATACTGACTGCTGTCACCAGCACAAAGACTTGCTGATGCTAAGACTGGTCTGGCATCTGTGTGCTATTTTGCAGCCACTCCTGAATATCTGGATGTCAAACGCAAAATGATAATAGTGAAATCCATGCCCTACAAAGCACTGTATCAGCCTATAATATAGGTGCCTTTGTACTCTGCTTCCCATGGAATGGTAAGAACTTGACTCTTGTGTATATAATTTTTGAAAAATAAATACATAAGCTGAGAGAGTTGGGGTTTATCAGCCTGGAGAGGGCTCTGAGGAGACATTATAGCAGCCTTCTGGTACATAAAGGGACTAACAAGAAAGCTGGAGAGGGACCTTTAACAAAGGAATATAGTGACAGGACAAGGGAGAATAGCTTCAAGCTGAAAGAGGGTAGATTTAGATCAGACATTAGGAAGAAGTTCTTTTTGGTGAGGCTCTGGCATAGGCTGTCCAGAGAAACTGTGGCTGCCCCGTCCCTGGCAGTGTTCAAACCTAGATTGGATGTGGCTTGGAGCACCCTGATCTAGTAGAAGGTGCCCCTGCCTGTGGCAGAGGGTTGGAACTGGATGAGCTTTAAGATCCCTTCCAACCCAAACCACTCTATGATTCTATGATATATGTACATACAGCACATGTAGTCATACACACAAAGATACATTATATATATGTGTGAGTGTATATACAAGACCTTAGGAAGTAATGTGACAAAATCCTTTTTCCTGCTTGTAAAGCAAATCACATAATAATAATCTGTTCATAAAATGAGCAAGGTTCATCCTGGAAACCTTTAATGTAACTTCTCTCCAAACTCTGTGTGAATGCTGTTTCCGAATATTATGGCTATGCTCTGCAGTAATGTTTCCTTTCTAAATTCCAGTCTAAGCACAACTACCACCATATTATGGCACATACCACCAAATACCCCCTTCTCAGTCTTTGTTTTGTGAGACTAAACAAGCTCTTTTGGACTGTTCACACTCCAATGTGGTTCAAATGGACCTTTTCCGTACCTATTCCAAGTTGAATTTACTTTTCTTGAATGGCTTTGCATTCCTTTTTCAAGAGTAGGTCTTACTAGTTAAATAATAGCATCAGCACAAAGGAAACACCTCTCCAGATAAACTGAAGAACCACATTTGTCATTTTTATGGCTGCATCATGTCTTCAACACCTTTCCTTTTGAACAACTCCTCCTCATTGGCTTAAATGCAGGACCAGTGCAGGACCTTGCAGTTTGGATGGTTATCTTTCACCCGAAGAGGCTCAAAAATAGTAAGAGCACAGTTGGATTAGACCAGTATTTTATTACTTTCCACTTGAAGACTTCCTCTTTAAGCAGTTGTGTCTAGGTCTTGTCTCACTTTTTTGGGTATATGAAGCAATCTCCAGAAACATAAACTAAATCTAATTCTAGATTGTCCAAAATGCACTGCTGATTTTGTTTGCAAGGGAAACATTTTACTAGTAGAACGTAAAGGGAAAAATAATACAGACATACTGTAGGAGGAGTATGTATCCATGTAATCCATCCATCACTGTATCAAACTTTAGTCATCAAAGTCTATGCTAGTTGCATGGATTCCCTCTACAGCCACCAGAAAGATGCTGGCACCTCTCCAGGGTTTTTGTCACTCATATCTTAGGCACTTATTTTAGGATCTGATGAACTGTTTCCAATCAGTGCCTGCTTCTTTCTTTCCAAAGATTATCAAATGAATCTGCATCAGCAGAGTAATTGAAACATGCAGCTAAAATTGGGTGAAAGGAGCTTCACTGTTTATCTTAAAATTCAAAAGAATATTCCAGTCAGTGACTGAAATGTCTGAGAAATACATGAACTATATCATGCTGCACTTTTCTAGAATTACATTAGCTCTTTTCTCAGTATTAAAACAAGGATAGATTTCATGCATGGGTATTCCTGCGTCCCTTTTGGCCACTAGCTCTAGAGTAACAAAATGTTCCAGTATAACACAGGAATAGAGCTAACCAGCAAGAATTTTAAATGCTGAGGGTTTGACACTTGGATTTTTCATGCACTGAGAAGAAAATGGATCAGTCACCTAGGGTGTCAGAGAACTGTACCTGGGGGGTCAGAGAACTGTTTAAAAGGACTAAACTCACTGAATCTGGTCATTACCGACACACTGTGAGACAAATATAAACACTGAAAGAAAAACACAGGACATTTAAACCACTTTTTGTTTCCAGAAGCAAGTGCTTTCTGGAACATTCATTGTAAGAATTACTGTATTTTCAAATTGGAACAAGAGTACCTTTTGGAATTCTGATTTCCCATGAGAGATTTGTGATTTATTGGTGTAGAAAATGGCTGAGATGGGAAATTGCCTCTGACCAATCCGATGTTACCATCTGTCCTTATATCAGACGGATTCTGTTTTCCAAATGCTTACTCGGAAAAAAAAATATGGTCTTTCAGCAGACCGGTGTGTCTAAATGAAACTATTCGTTTTGCTGTTGTTTGTGACAAAAGGTCATGAAGAGAGACTGGGAGTTCCGGAGTACAGCAGGAACTCTGGAACAATTATAAACTGAAACTTCTAAAAAGGAAAGAATTTGATGTGAAGGGCCAAGTCATAAGGATTAATTAGATTCAAGAAGGGATACTGACATTTCCAGTAGACTGGCTAGAAATAACACAGATGGAGAAGTGAAATAGAACAGAAAACATCGCATCTGCACTGTTCTCTGAGTGGGTGTTTTGGGGAGGGTGCCTACTTTTGGTAGGAAAAGTATGCATTATCCATGCTCATGTCTATGGTTAATTAAGGCACACAGGAGCTGATTAGTTAGCTAAATGTTGCTTCCTTAGAAAAACACTCAGACTTGTGAATGTATTTGGTGATATCCATTTGGCAACACAGATACCACTGCTGGAGCACACTTCCCTTTTCTGTCACACATCCCCCTGCGCACTTTCAGGTGGGCAAATGCAAGTCCAAACTATGGACCAAACTATTCTGGGTAATTAATCTGTCTGTAGTGCTTTCCTCTGACTGCACGCTAAAAGCCTACAATTCTTTGCACTTCGACCTGGAAAAGTAAAACCAAATTCAGCTCACTGCCCAAACTAAAATGGGATCTGAAAAACATTTTACTTGTCAAGACATAAATCCAACCTTCTGTTTGTCTCTCTAACTTCATTATCTCTGCAAGCAGAATAAAAGCTGCTTTTCCTCCTTGAGGCTGAAATGTTGATAACTATAAAAAGGGGAAATAGAGTAAAAATTTCCACTTGTAGTCAGTGAATGAAACAGAAAGCTCATCTTCTGCTGTTTTTGTGGGAATATGCTCTGGTAAAATGAACAAAATCCAATACTTTAACTTCTTTAAAGTTAAAGGAAGGAAAATATAAAACTATCAGGTGCTTCTGAAGTGCTCAGTCTGTTGTTAGGCTCAGCTTGCTGTCTGTCTAGAAAACCTGATGTGCATTGCTGGCAGCAGGCATCAATGTCCCGTGGGAGAGGATATACAAGCCTGCAGGAATGTAGATAAATATCTAAGTTCTTATTCTGCATGACAACAACAAAAAAATAATCAGTGAAAACCTCAAAGCTCTGCCAAGGGGCCCTTCTTTGCAGTCACGAGTACCTTACTAAGATGACAGCTAGCACTTCTAACTGAAAATATTTCATATTCATTAGTTCAAATCAAAATTCTAACTTTTTTAACAACCAAAATTGACCAAGTTTGATTTAGTCTGTGGGTGAGGAGGGAGAAATGCGTGTCCTTTCTTGATCTGGGCAATATTTTCTCTGCAGTAATGCCTAATGGTTTTGTCAGTTGTAATTGATAACTTTCAGAATTGAAAATGCAGTAAAACAACCTTCTTGTAAAGTTTAGTAGCTTGCTGGAAATAGTTATATTTCTATATACAGGTGCATCTACAGAGTATGGCAACACATCCTATTGTTCAGTTAGTATAACTGAAGGTTAGGGTGTGTATTGTCAGGAGAAATAATATTTTATTAATTTTTATACAGTGCATTTTATTAATAATAATATTTATTACATTAATTTTCTAAACAGTGGGTATTTGGTCAACTCTGGTGATTCCACAGATGTACAGACTGCCCCTTGGGAATGCTATTTATAAACTCAAAAGCGGCTGAGCAGCACTCACAAAAAGGCTCCAGTTTCAAGAAAATTAATGACAATCTCACATTGTTTGGGAATGAAGAGACAAGAGGCATTGTGTTAAGCTTAAATCATGAAGCGATAGACAAGTATGTTTGCACTCTTTTGTCTTGACCTAAGGTTGTGACATTGATGAAAATGCACTAGTCACTGCATGTCAGCTTAGAAAAATTACTACAGGAAAATGTAAACATACAGATAACTCCATATCCCTTTCTCCAAAAGGCTTCAAGAGTCCCCTGTCACAAATCACTACAGAGAATATTGTGTCTTCATGTCGTGAAGCTTGCAGGGTGCGGCTTTTTACTTTCATTAAAAAAAAAACCCAACAGCACAATAAACCCCCCAAAACCCCTAAGGCAATCATACTCAAAATAGCTCCCTGAGTGCAAGTAACACGTGCATAGTTTCTGCACCTGGGCAGTCCTTCTGGTGATAGACTGTTTTTATTTGAAATTCCTAAAATTACAGTTGAACATAGTTTAACTACAAGTCCAAACTGCTCTGAAGACTTGATGATTCCCTGATTTAAAAGTTTCCTGCTGGATCTGGAAGGTGAACTGACTGAGCAAAACCATCGGATGAGCACTAGAAATAGTGAGACCCAGAAATAGAAGTTCAGTGTCAAAGCGTGACACTTCCCAATTGCCATGACAGTGACTCAGCTGCTTTTGGCACCACACTTACAGCACAAAGGGGCTGTACAGGTATCAGTGACTGCCACTGAATATAAGAGCACTTACAGTCGAAACCATGGACTTACCTGTGGCACAGAAATGCACCCTAATAATGCATGTGCGTTACAGTGGCAGAAGTATTCATGATGATGTATCAAATGCTTTAATAAAACTTACTACCTTTAGAGCAAACTTTGTGTCTTTAGATGATAACATTTTGGACTACATTGCTGTTACTGATGGATTGAGGGGAAAATGACATTGCTAATACTGTACATTTTGTGTGAAGTCGTCTGTGCAAAGAAAAGGCTTCTTATCCCCCTCCCGGAGCATGTGCGAGAACTGTTACAACAAGAAGCCGTTTATCCGTTACTCTTATTTTGGTTAAGACAAAATGGCTGAAGGCCACAGCTGTTGATTTATTCAGATGCCGAAGGAAACCATTAGCCCATTGGACCCTGAAGATGAGATTTCTTTGTGCTAGATGTTAATATAAGGAAATCCGAAACAGTGGCTGCCAAAGGGACTTAATACAAATGCAAAAACCCAAACATACCTGAAAGGAAAGCAGGAAGGTGATTGTTTATTACAAAAAAAAAAAAAAAAAAAAAAACAAAATGTTAGTGAAAAGCACAATTTGCTTTTTGTTGTGCTTCTTCTTAAGTAGTGTGATGTACTACAACCAAGCTGTGGATATGGAAACTCCCCTGTATTTAAATCAAATGGAGTATCTTTAAAACTACACGTATGGTCACACAGATGGTTATACCGTTAATGACGACACAAAATGGTTTTTATCAGCACAATGAGGACAGAGTTTCTCCACAAACTCTCTGCTGTTCGCAGCTTTGAATTAATTAGTTATAAGAGCTCAGTATAAACAAATTGAATCATCAGAAGAAATGTCAAAGAATAAACATAATAGCTGCCATCAGGGTAGGTAACTATGCTTTCAGGCTACAGTTACAACGGCCTTATGGCAGAAACATGATTAATTGTGGCCTACACTTAGCCCAAATTTCAGATACCTCTCCCTCTTCCTCAATTCTTTTCTTTCAAGATTCAACAGTTAAAAGTACTTTATTTCATCCCTGTGCAACAGAAGTGACATTTCTAATACTTCAATCAAGACTTTAAAAGTATTTCGTATTGGACAAGTTGTCATCTACAATAATGTTTTAATCACCACTGGGTCCATTTGAAGGACATGGTTTTATAAAACAAAATGGGGCCACAGAACTGAAATCTGTCCTGGCTCCCTGTCCTGTGCTCAGCTCAGCAAAAAGGAGTAAGGCATAGGAGTTTTTGGCATTAGGCAAAGGAGTAAGGCAAGGGAAAAAAACAGTACGTGCCAGTCAAGACTAAAATTGATTATGAGAAGACAATGAGATTGATTAGAGGTTGATACTAATTGAGGAAGTAGATTGAAAGTGGTTAAACTTGAAACAAAGGACAGAGGAATTTGTTTCCATTAGCTCATTTTCCTCAGTCTTTTCGACCAAGAACTTAACCAATAAACAACAATTTTTGTGGTGTTGTCACAACAATTTCCAGGTAAAGGCAAATGAAATCAGGATAAACTTCCAGTGTCCATATTATTTCCCTCATTTCAGCTGTTTGCTTTCTCAGTGGATAAGAATGCAAGTGTAGTTAGTTTACAAAGCCATTTTCATAATTGCAGACTAGCTCCTAAGTTCTCATAAATCATCACTGACCCACAGTCCCCAATTTGAAAAACAGGGCACTAGTGTATGATCCTTTAAATAGCCTGAAAAGTGGCACCCCAAGTATCATCAGCTGTCTTTAGTGACACAGTATCTCATCCTCCTCTAGCAATAAGCTGCGAGAAAGACTATGACTGCTGCTCTTGGCCTGAATGGAGGGCACTTGGCCTGTGCTGTATTTGCAAAGGTTCTGGCCCTGCATAGATGTTAAGGTGCTGTATAATGTAGTGTCTGTATGGCGACAGGAAGAAAAGAAAGACAAAATTGTATTTCCTTCTTAAAATACTTCAACCTCCACCCTCCCAAACAGTTAAAAGAAATAACAGGATTAAATGTCACTGCCAAGCTCAACTTGCTCCCTTCTTGAAAATCTACATTTTGATACAGTTTTTACTTACACAACTGCTCTTCCTATATTTTCTCTCTATCTCATTCTGTGGAATAAGCAGATTCACTCTCCATTATGCAAGCGAAGGGAAAAACACTGCGTGTGCTAAATGAGTATTTTCCCACACTTTGTGCTCCTTTTAAAAGTAAACGTATCTGCTGCTTCCTCGAACCAGCAGAGGGAGTTTTCTCATCTTTTAACTTCAGAAACTTAATCTTTTAACTTCCAAAACACAAACCTGCCTTTTCTTTTTTAGCAATGTTATGTTACCTGGTAGGAACTGCTACTGAAAACAAAAGGTGAAATTTTACAGCCAAGACTGTTTAACTCCTTAGTGGAGGCTGTATGTTTCCACTCAATTTTTATGGGTATTATTGTGCAAGAAGTTGTTGTGAAAAATGCAACAGAGTACTAAAAGCATGAAAAGTTGACTCATCTGGAGTGCTCAGGAGCAAACTATTTGGCTAAAGGGGAATGTACAATTATTGCACTACATGTGCCACTCAACTGTGAAACCATATCTTGGTAAAAAAAAAATAGTCAGTTCCTTTATTATTTGTGCTCTAGGGAGAAGTTCTGAAAGTTCTGGGTTTAGGTTTCTTTATTTGGAAGTAACAGAGTAATTTTAAGACTACCACAGTTGCAAAAAAGTTCAAGTGAAATGCTCACTGTAGCACTACTAGGAAGAGAGTTCATAACTATTCCTTTTTTATTTTGTGTGTGTATGTGAGAAAAAATAAAAAGCATCTCCAGAAGTGACAAACTTATCATATGCTATAAACCTATAAAGTAGGCTCTCTACAATGATCTCTCTTCTAAAATAAAATGACAGCAGTTACTGATGTTAACAGTGAATATTTTCTGTGAACATGTCACAACTCTTCTCTTAAAATCAATCCAGAAATTCAGATATTCCATTAAGCTCAATCATAATGCATTTCAAACACTCATCTTTCAGTTTTAAAAGTTTTGTTGAAAAATTCCACCCCAAAGGAAAACTATAAGTTATTCATAGAATAGAATCATAGAACAGTTAGGGTTGGAAAGGACCTTAAGATCATCTAGTTCCAACCCCCCTGCCATGGGCAGAACCTAATTGGATTTGAAGACGCCCTGAAACAAACATGCACTTCTATAGAATTATAGAATGTTGGAGTTGGAAAGGACCTTATAGGTTATTCATTTCCAATCCCTCTGCCATGAGCAGGGACACCTTCCACTAGACCAGGTTGCTCAAAGCCCTGTCCAACCTGCCAGGGATGGGGCAGCCACAGCTTCTCTGGGAAACCTGTGCCAGCGCTTCAGCACCCTCAGAGAGAAAAATCTCTTCCTGATAGTTCTAGAGAGTCACAGCACTGATGCTCTACACTGTGCTTGAACTAAAAGATATGACTGAATAAAAAGCAAGACCTGGAATTCCCCATATCCCTATCAGTATAACAGCTATTATTCCTTATGTTTTCAAAGGACCACATGAACAGCAGTTATTGCATAACATCTAAGTGAAAATGGTTAAATAAATGTTTTCAGCTTTTTCTAAAGTGGAAAGCGAGGAAGGAACTCATTGTAGTGATTCAGAAGGTAATGACTGGTAAATAAGCATTTAGCACATGACATCAGACATAGAGCATATGGAAAAGAAACAAAGTAGTCTCATGGCAAAACGGTTGAGCCATAATAGTTAATATTTAATAACCTAGCCCAGACATATTTTCTTTATATGCATTACAATGGTCAACTAGTATAAGAATGCTAAAACAGGTCCCTGTGCTGCTCTGAGATATACAGCCAGTCAGCACTACATAACTCTTGTACCAAAGCCCTGAAGAAGACATGGGTAAACGAGAAAATTTTACAGGGCTGTGGACAGCAGCATTGCAGACAGTCATCCAGAGAGAAAAGCACTTTTGGGCTCCCTCAGGAACCATCCCTTTTCAGCCTCGCTGGTACTGAAAGAGAGATGAAGGCTAAAGTGCAGGACTGGCTATATGCTGGTGCACTATCATCACAGCAGATGGGCTCTAAATACAATTAAGGTTTTGTACTCAGACTGCTGAGAAGCTTTGAGTCAGCCCTGGCCACAGTCAGCAAGGCATGTAGAAATAAAAAAGAGAATTTGAGAGCACCAGTATCTTCTTAGTCCTCAGCAAAGGAACGGAGAAACAATACTTTGCTCTCCAGCATG
>JAOEHX010034947.1:0-16333 GCA_025448015.1 Bolborhynchus lineola | reverse complement strand
GTTGCCCAGGGAAGTTGTGAATGCTCCATCGCTGGCAGTGTTCAAGGCCAGGTTGGACAGAGCCTTGGGTGGCATGGCTTAGTGCGACGTGTCCCTGCCCGTAGCGGGAGGGCTGGAAGTAGACAATCTTAAGGTCCTTTCCAACCTTAACTATTCTATGATTCTATGATTCTAAGGTAACAGCATTATTCACATAGGGAGTTAAAAAACATGTGAGAGAGCCTTGCAAAATTTCCTTACCTCCCTGTTTCCTATTCTTCTATTTCTCTTTTGTATTATTTTGCCATTGCTCTCTAATAATTTTGTTTCTTTTTTTTCCTAGTTATTTATTGGCACTTTGTTGTTCACAATCCTGCTGTTCCTCCTGCCTACAACTGCACTCTATTATTTGGTGTTTACCCTGGTAAGATTTAACCCTTGAAGCTAATCATATGCTGTCTTCTGAGATCTTAAAATAAGGGTTTCCTTGTCATTTATTGTCATCCACAAAGAGGATATAAATTTATCTCGGTGTCCCAGGAAGGCTTCTCACACAGCCCATGTAGGCCAAGCAAGTGGAATTCAGGATACGTGTTTCTGTTTCTACAAAGGGAATTCCCAGCAAATCCTGGTCAGTGGGACAAGCTGTTCTTTCACTTGGAAATCATTAATCCATCCCACGTCTGGGGTGATGGTCCCTCTAGTTTGATCCAGAACTTTCTTTTTTTCAGGGACTTAATGGGCACTGTTAAATGTTTTCAGCCTGGCTTTGCTCAGAGGGTTGGGCTTCTTTAGTTTTCTCATCTTCCCGCAGTATAACCACTCCTCTCTAAGGACTGCCTAGAGCAAAATTTTCCACAGACAGTGGCCATCACATGGTTTTAAAGCCCTTTTTTGAGCTCTCTCTTTTCAGATGAGCTTGGCAGCAAAAGTAAATGCAGTCTGACAAAAGGTGGTGCTTTACTCAGGGGACAGAACACACTGAGCAGGAAGCTCATTTCTGGCTGCTGTGCTCTTGCTTAGATGCTCTACATGGGATTTCTTCAGTCAGAAATAAGCTGCTTCAGTTCACTGTTGGAGAGAGAATTTACATTCACTGGCACACAGTGATGCAGGTGACTAGTAATGGAAGCCTGAATTCTCCCTTTCAGACTATGACCATTGGAAGCGGATTAGCTCTCATGTCCTTGCAAGTCACAGCCTCTACAGCCATAAGAGCTTTGTTCCAGTTAAACCCTTCAGCTAAGGTTGTCAATGAACCTTGTGCAGAGTCTGGCTACCCAGCACTTCCAGACATCCAACCCACTTTGAGAAGCTTTTGCTTACCACAGAACATTTATCTTAGCATTCAACAATGTCAAACTGCACATCAGCTTGTGAATTTCATAGAACCGTAGAATGGCTTTGGTGGGAAGGGAACTTAAAGCTCATCCAGTTCCAACCCCCTGCCACAGGCAAGGACACCTTGCACTAGACCAGTTTGCTCCGAGCCCTGTCCAACCTGGCCTTGAGCACTGCCAGAGATGGGGCAGCCACAGCTTCTCTGGGCAACCTGTGCCAGCGCCTCAGAACCCTCACAGGGAAGAACTTCTTCCTTACGTCTAATCTAAACTTCCCCTGTTTCAGTTTAAACCCATTACCGCTTGCCCTGTTGCTATAGTCCCTGATGAAGAGTCCCTTTCCAGCATCCAATTTGCAAATCTCCTGTTTGTCACAGTTTCTTACTAAACTGTTTCTCTGCAGCTCCGTTTGCTGGTGGTGATTGTGCAAGGCCTCATACACTTGCTGGTGGACCTGATTGACTCTCTGCCTCTTTATTCAATCCTCCTTCGGCTCTGCAGATCCTACAGACTCGCAGGTAAGTCCTTCAGCACTGCACGTGCAGAACTTCAAGGGTTTTACATTATGTACTTTATTTTGATGCAGTAAATCAAAGCATTGAAGCAGTGGGTAGCTTCTGAATAGAAAGATGCAGGAAGGGCAGGAAAGAACCCAAGGATCAAGTCATAGAATCACAGACTGGTTTGGGTTGGAAGGGACCTTAAAACTCATCAAGTTTCAACCCCCTCCCATGGCCAGGAACACCTTCCACTAGACCAGTCATGCAGTTATCCATACTGTTAACAGCTCCTGCAAGGAGCAGGGTGAGGACAGTAGCAAGAAATGTGATGCTGAAGCAGAATCTGGGGCACCTTTACGAAACCTGTGGCAGCCAAAAGTGACATCCAAACAAGCACTGTATAAATGAGTTCATCTTTTAATTCCAATTCTAGAGTAGTGGGTCAGGTTAAAGTTCTGAGGTTAAATATGCTGTTTGTCGTGGGGTTTGGGCTCTGAAACAAGCAAAATTACAAAACCACTTGGAAAATCTGCTGTTTCAGAGGGCTGAATCTACAGTGGCTGTGAATGAGTGGAACAGCTTCAGCTCTGTGCTGGCTTGACTAACAGACGTCCTGAGTTCAGGGGTTTGGATTAACTTCAGAGCTCTTTACAGATTTCAGATAATTGTTCTCTTTTTGGTTCTAATCTGTCACCATTTTGAAACAATTAATTTTTTTTTACGCTTTTGGTAAACATCAACCATGGTTGCCACCAGAGTAAAAGGTCCTTTTGAATAGGTTTAACTGGTTAATCTAGTGAAAATCAAGCACTATATTATTATCTCACATCCATTTAAAGAGCATGAAGCAAGAATTTAAAATTTGACAGCTTAATCATCACTAAATACAGACTAATCAGAGAAGTGCCAGGCTTGATTTTTGGGGTGGAATACTTGAGCCATGTTACTAGTTCTGTTGCTTTTCCATGTGTGCCTTCAGCAGGTTCCTATGAATTTCCTGGCAGAAACTTCTTAACCCTTCAGGGCTGTCTTGGAGAAAAGGAAATGCTGCTGAAGGCAACTGTCTCATTAAGCAGCAGGTTGTAGAGTAGAAGGAAGTCTTGTTGCCACTGAGAGATGTAAGGCCATATACTCCCATCGGTCTTACATCAGCCAGCTACCTACTGCAGGGTAGTAAGCCTCCAGCCAGACAAAGGACTGTCTTCTCAGTTGAGTTTGTTGCCTGATTTACTTTCTTTTTTGGCCCCTCTCAAACATTTGAAGGGAGAACACTGCAGGAGGAGGAGGAGGCATCTCTGAGAATGTCAGCAGCCTGTGTTCCTGCCCCAGAAACATGGCGTTGCAGTGGTAACGGAGCAGTTGAATCACATTCAAAGGACTTCAGAGAGTGCACATCACTTGATGTCCTCACTCAGGGTTTTGCCTCCCTGTTCAGACACAGAACTTGGATCAGTCATGCTCTGGCATATGTAATGGTAGCTAATTTTACAGGCACTGTCAAGATGGTTGTGCTGACATGAATGGATATTTTTTCTGAGCAGCAAGGGGTTTCTGCAGTGTTTAAGTTCAACTCAGTTCAGTCATGGCATGTGGCCTCCAAGTTCTCTGAGTCAGTTTCTGAATTGACAAAATTACATTGCTGAAGCCTGGGCCAGGACAGATGAATGATCCATCCACATGCCAGAAGCAAAATCCACGCTTTCTTTCCACACGTGAAGTGAAACACTTTGGACTTTAAAAACCCTTTTGCACATCTATCAAATCTGATGTCCTCTCTGCAAGAGTTCTGAGCTGTGCAACTCAAGGGATCGTACCCTGGTTGGGATGGGTACATGGTGATGTTGATTCATAGTATGAAGTAAGGTGTAGCAGTAAGGTTCAGGGGTTTCAAAATCTGCCCACACACAAGTTACCAACATGCTGTCTGATCACAAAGAGGTCAGTTCATTTTCTCTGTACTTCTCTTTCCCAATATTCACATCACAGATTTGGGGGCCAGTTTTGTCATGGTTCTGCAGGACCTGTCCTAGTGGTGTCTCCATAATTACTGGAGTCCAAACAAACAGCTTGCTTTAGTGCATTGACACGTGAAACAAAGCAAATGGGTTCCTGTCCTGAACTCTCCTGTGTACAGAAGAAGCAGAACCCTGAGCTCTGGAGCTGGATGGCAGTCATGGAATAGTTTAGGACTCTTCTCTCTTAGAGGGATCTGTGGTAGATTGATCTTTCCTGCTTTTCCTGTGCAGACTCCTGAGCTTTGTAGTAATCCACAAGTCGTTCTAAGCCAAATTTGTGTCCTTTATGTGCATGTATTTTATTAGAAGTTTAAGACTGTCTAACAATTAGATAATCTAAGAGTTTGTTGTCTTGCATCTCTAGAAGGAAAGTGTGTGGCCTTGACAGAAGCAAGGTTTTCTGCTCTGATGGACCTGCAACTTCAGTGCCCACTTGTTTCTCTCTGTGACACACTACCTTCCTGAAGAGTAGTTGCTGGAATGGGTTAGACACTTCCTCTTAGCCAAAACTCAATGAATCACCTTCAACACTTTTTATCATCCAGCACATTTGTTTATTGAGACTCAGGGTGCAAAAACATCTTTCTGAGGCCACTGTGGAAGCGCATGCTTCAATGTGGTGCAGCAGAATGTAGATAAATTCTTCCTCTCTTATACAGAAAATGCTTTATGATGTGGAGAGAGGGTTCAAACCAGATCTATCTGCTAGACAAGAGCATTCTTTCCCAGGAGTAAACTGTATGGTTTTAATTAATTCAAAGCTTGAAGAAAATGGTAAGAAGTTTGGGCTTTGAATATGGAAGAGTTACATAGATACTATAGCAATGGGGCTCACACAGAGTTCTGTTTCTGTGTGTACTCCTGAGCCACTGTTTGATCTGGTGCAGATCACTTCATTACTCTTGCCTCATCATCTTACCTGTAGAAAGGAATAATAGGGACATTGGCTTGTTCAGGTTTGCAGAAGATGGATTGGTTTTACTTCTGTGAAGGAATTTGAGACCTTGCAAGGCAAAATGCCTCTCTGGTCCTAGTTGTTACCTTTTTGAAACACTGTATTAAATGTTCATGTGCTCTATATCACTGCTGAAATCCAAAGCTTTCCTATTTATCTTTACAGTGTTGGGAATGTAGCAAATCCAGGAGGAAATATAAATGTGATGTCGACGGGGTTGTTAGCATGTTAGAAACATCTGAATGCTGGGATTAATAGTGATTGCTTCGAGCTGTTTTTAATGCCTCTAGGCCATTCCTTTCCTCCCTCAGTCTGAAAGAGGGAGAGATTTGCACATGTGCTATATCCACATGAGCGCAGGTTCAAGGCGAGTTCTCTGCCTCCTATTTACGTGGAGTCCCCATTCATATAGAAGTTTGGGAAAAGAAAAAGGTTTTTCCAGTCCCTTTGTCATCATTAGGCCTGGCTAGCTGATTTCTAGGCTTTGTTCTAGCTTTAGGATTGTGTTTTCAAGCTGTTTTTAATGGATCTAAGAGAAACACATTTTGTCTTTCTTAAAACCACAAAAAGGATCCATGCTTCCTGCTGAAAATTGTATAAGGGTTCACAAATCATGAGAGGCTGAAGGCTCCATTTTTAGGAAATCAGTGCTCAGCCAGCAGAGCTGAGCAGCAAATGGCATGATTTTTCCTCCAAGCATGTATTTGGTTTCCTTGTTTTGTTTCATTTCAGCTGGTGTGAAGTTCAGAGTCCTTGAGCAGAAGGATGGAAAACCTCTTCGCCTCCTTATGCAGGTAAGCCACGTGTGCCCTTGTGCCATTCCCTGCTGCAGGCTTCACTCAGACCATCCCCAAGGTCCTTCTCCTTTCTGTAGCAGTTCTGAAACTGGCCCGACTGAAAGGTCCTACGTATATATTTCAGCTGTAAAATGCTGAAACAAGGGAAGTATGTTTCATATTGCAATGACTGGCTGCTGCTTTCTGTCCTTTCTAATACCCTGCTTGAGACCTTCGTTTAGAGAGTCCTACATGGTGTGAAAGGAAATGTAAAAGATATGAGAGACATGGTACTCTGTTACTGCTGGACTAAGAGTTCTTATAGTTATCACCTTCCTTCCTGGCTCTGTGCAGTTTCATCTTAATAATTGCTGAACACTGAGGGAAGCAAAAGGCAGCAGCTAAGCCATGCAGAATGAAGGACCAGTAAAAGATCTTCCCCTCCAGATGTGCTTAAAGGCCTTAGCTGCTCCGTGATGCTGGCAGGATGAATGTCTGGGTGAGACAGGAGAGGAAAGGGCCTCTCCTCTTGTTTTCCTTAGCTGCTCTGGCAAGGAGCATGGGAAAAGCTTACCTGTGCTTTTGTAACCTCCCATTTCCATGCTCTATCACCAGAGATGCTAAAGGAAAGAAATGATGTGAAGGCAGCAGTGAAATTCTCATTGTGAGGTTCCATTTCCTGACTTTGCATAATACTACAGTGTCACTGTTCTTGCTCTTTGCATCCCAGCAGTAGAGGCTGCAAGAGGTGTATAGAATTTATAACAAACACTTGGATGCTGGGGGGTGTGTAGGAAGGAATATTCCCAGTTCTTCTTTCTCCATCCGTGGTCCAGCCCTGTTTCAGCAGAGGTCAGGTTAGCATGGAAGCAGCACACCAGCTAGCAGCAATTCAGAAGGGAATTCCTTCACCAGATGTCTTCTAGGGCAAAATGAGCATTTCCCAAGCATGTTGTCTTCCCAGTTACTGTCTTTGGGTAGGGTAGTGGTATGAGAACCAAAATCTGCCATTCTCCATGGCCAAAAGACTCCAGAAAAAGGAAACCAGACACCAAAGAAGAGGCACAGGAGCTGCTGAGCAGAAAATTTGGCATCTGTGTGTTTGTGAAATGAGGTGGGTAGCTTCTCCAGAGGAAAAAGATCACAGCTTAGAGAGCAGAGCCAGTGAGTCATAGGAACATGATGAATTTTCCTTGGACCACTGCAGAAAGATCCATTTGCTATCTAGAATATAGCGTAAGTCATCATCTTAAGAGGTGAAGTGCTTTCGTTGATGTCTCTCTAGGCCTTCTGTTCAAATAATAATGAGCAAAGAGTCAGTAAAGGCACTTTATTCTCTGTCTTTGTGCTGGTGAAAATGAAAAATGGGTTTGTGTCAGAAACCCTGCTGAACTTTCTCATGGGTCTCATGAGAGGACAATCTAAAGAGCCTATTTTTAAATGATAGGCTAAAATTCTTATTTCTGGTACATGATGATGTTCCTCTCTAGAAGTTTTACACTGGCTTTGCTCCCTGCCCATATGGTGGCTCTCTGGAGCCATGATTAATGGCAGGAAGGCTGTTTGCATGGAACTGTGCCCCAACTGATTCAAGCTGTAGGTGACTGATACATTCACAACTCTCCTTTGGGTGCTGGTAATGGATTAGAAATCATTAATGCTGCTTTTGAGGCAGAGGATGATATTTCCATTCCAAGTGCTCCTTCATTTTCTCCAGGAAGTCTTCCATAGCTCAGTATTGTCAGTAGTGTTTAAAATCATTTATGTTGGTATGCAAGAAGAGGAATGCCTGGCAATGTGTCTCAAGTGAACTGATAGCCCAGTGAGAAGACATGACGAGTTTGATTCATCTGTAATACCTTTTGCTAGATTCTTCAGCAGTTGCTTTGAAAGTGAGGAGGAAGGGCAAAAGGAACAGCTCCATTATAGAACAAAGGATGTCTATTATATCAGGGTTATATTATAGCTTTTGACTACAGAAATGGCATAAAATAATTTGATATTGCCACTTGGCTAATAAATGGTTGCTTTTTGTGATGCCTCTTTGCACTTACAATGGGGGATGCAGACATATACACTGTGCTGGATATAAAACCATCTCTTGTTACTTCATTGGCAGCAGTATCACCACTCTGCCTTTGGATGTTTTTCAAGGAGAAATGTTGTGTCCAAACCTTCCAGCCCAGGTAGCTGATAGTTAAAGTAACATGCACTGTGTATCTCCCTTGTAGAGCAGCAGTTCCTATCCTCCCCCAGCATGTTTGCACTTAAAACATGCTGGTTTGCCTACAGCTGAGGAAACAGGCAGAAATAGTCACTCAGATTTCACTGTTGTTTGGTTTAGGGAGAAGTTTCTTTGGTCTTTTTCTATTTTTTCTATTCTTTTTTATTTTTCAGTGCTACCTGTTTATGACCACAATGCATGAGGTCAATTACAGTCACACAGAATGTCCCATAATGACATCCATAATGTTCTAACAGCATCTTTGCTTCATCAGCCTTTCCTAGAGCTCTGCCTTTGTGGGCTCTCTGAGATCATCCCACTGCTCCATGAGCACCAGATAGCTGGAGCAAGCTGGTGGCACAAGCAAACTCCCAGAAAAGTGGTTGCTCTTCAGTGGGCAGAAGAAATATTCAGCTCTTGCCAAAGTAGTGACTGTCTGCCTGGATTTTGCTGTCTCTTTCCTTTTTGTGGCTGGATTTTCTACTGTGAATTATAGACTTCTTTCACACAGCTGCTTGGTTGGGTCCAGCATAGCTGGGCCCTTTCGCTTGAGGAGGATGTCCTTTGATTTCTCCTCCCTGTCCAAGCACTGTAAGTCTCACTTTGGCATCTCTCGTGGGCTGTTTTCTGCAAGCCACCATTTCTGTGTAATCTGTTTACTTTTTTGAAGACAGTCTATTGCTGTGCATCCTTTTCATGCATCAGATGTTGGCCAGACTGGCTCAATCTTCTGGACTACCCTGAAGTGCTTCACTGGAGTGTTTTCCTGCATTTGATGTGCTTCTGTCTCCTCTTGTCTAGGTAACATGTCTGCCTGCCTCCCCCAGCTTCTGAAGGTCAATACAGCAACTTTGTGATGATAATCGGAGGCCATGGGGGTTTGTAGGCAGAGACTCCAGACATGGTCATTCTTGGGATGGTGACTGACATCAAATTTAATTTTAACTCAGTCAAGGAGCCTTAAAGTGGTATTGCATGGTATGGATCCTGTCTGCTTGGACTCCATTCCATGGGGAGGATATATGGTGCTACCAGGGGTAACTTAAAGCATAGCTGTGGGCCAAGGGCACATTGAAGCAGTAGGTTCATAAGAGCTACGGCTTAACTGGTGTGTTCTACAGGAGTTCCTAAGAGTTGTGGTGCACCCCAATTGAATGTTGCTGGTGGTGGTGGGAGGTCTCCATCCCTCCACCTTCTGCAACCTCCTAACTCAAAAAGTGACAATTCTGCTCCCTCTTGTAATGAGCATCACTCCCAAATCCTGCTGCTGCTCATGCCTGCTTCTCTGCTGGAAAATTATTCCAACAGTACTCCTTTGCCAAGCTTTATTTGTTCATGTTCCAAGACGCTGTACAAGCCTATACAGCTTTAGCTGGACAGAGAGGCATTCTTACACTTTGTGAGTAGCAGTATGGATGTTTTAAGAGGCCAGTGCTACACAAAAGTTAAACTTGCCCTCATCAGCTGTCTGTATATCTTACTACAACACATTCTCACTGCTGCTACCCCTCTTCCTTCTCCTTGCAGATCAACCCTCTGTCATACGGTAGTGTGGTACAGACATATAGGCTGCCAACCTACAGCTGTTACCCCAAGGATTCCTGGACATCTCTCTGCAAGAAGCTGTTCCTGGGAGAGCTCATCTACCCTTGGAAACACAAAGGAGAGAAGCAGGACTAAAAACAGCAAAAGAGCTTGAGAGACATGGTCAGACAAAGAAATTGAATCCTAGTGCTTTTGGACCAAAGGCATCTCAGAGCCAGCAACTGCTACATCCTTTTAATTATACTTTGGTAACTTGGAGGGGCTAACTTTTTAAAGTCAGGTATTTTTAGATGTTATTTTTCAACTTTCCTTTTCCCCTACACTGTGTTCACGTCATATGGTAATGCTTGTTTCTGAAGCAGAAGGTTAAACCCATCATGGAACCAATGTTCGGTGTCATCGAGGAGGTACCTCTCAAGCAGGGTGATGATGTGTGTATCCTTCCATGTAAGCTCCTGGGGCCATATTAAAACAGCTGGTTGGGTGGTTCAAAGCCACAACTCCAAAGTACATTCTGCCAAAAGGGATTTTGGACCATTTTATACTCTAGCCTTCAAGCCAGCTGATCAAACCTGAGATGGAGGATCAGCTTGTAGAGTCTCACACAGAAAACTGCACAGCAGCATTATCTGGGTTCATAGATATTTATTATTTTCCTTTTGAGTGGGCTTGGATTCACCCCCTCTGCATTACCAGGGGAGGTGTCAAGCATAGGAACAGCAGGGCTGGAGGCTCAGAAACAGATTCCTGTGTGTTTGTGCATGTATGGTTTCATCTGCTTTTATTCAAAAGCAAAGAGTGGTTTGGGGTGAGCCGAATCCTGAGCTGTCACCAGAACTGAAGAGCAGAGCACACACCCTCAGCCCCCAGGCTCCCCAGGCTTTATATGGTGCTGAGCTATGGTATCTGGGAGCTCTGGGCTCTGCCAAGTCGCAATGTAAGGCAAACACAACTTTGCTGGGCCCAGCTCTGGCTGGTGGGTCTGCTGGAGCAGCAGCCTGGCCAGCTCAGGGAAGTGTGTGCTGCACATCTTACAGGGTCAGAACATCCCCTGCTTCTCAGATGAAGGCCTTGCCCTGTGGTGCCTCATTGTCTTCACTTTGAAGTCAAGGAGCTTTTAAAGTTATCTCAGATATGAGGCATTTAAAGGTACTTCCTTCCCTGAAACTACAGACACATTTCTCTTAGGAGAGTTCCTGCTTTGGATACTGTCTATCTCCGCAATGCAGCTGGGCTTGGCTTTCCCTTGTCTTGGTCTTGTTGTGTGCTCATTTTTAGGGGAATCTTCTATTTCCTGTCCTGGGAGAGTGTGAGGTCCCACTGCGTACATTGTTGTGTAAACAGTTCCATGCAGTCATTACCCAAAAGTAGAGTTTCACAGGTCTGCAGCTCCTCTTGCCCCAACTGAAACAACAGTGTGCTATTGCTGTACTACCTGCTGCTTTGCACACCATGACTACATGAATTGGCAGGTGAGAGGGGTGCTGGATCCTGCCCCCTTTCCTCTGTCTGCCCAAGGACCCAAGGATAGAGAAGGAAGAGAAGGATGTGCTGTGGCTGCAGTGCTCAGCCCCATAGGGTGACCTGTGCATTCCTGTGTGAGTAGGTGGAGGAGGGCAAGGAGCCACAGCAAGGTGTCCCAGGCTTTAGGAGTCTCCAGTCAGCACTTCCACTGGCAGGATAAGAGTTTCCTACCCTAGCCCCATGCGTCATCCCTGTACTTGAAGCTGTCACAGAGGGGAAAGTGTTACGGTCCATCCGATTTTAGACATCCCTGGGCAGATATATTTGGTTCATGTGTAGCTGCTAAAAGCCTGTCATGGTATGGCCACTGCCTCTTCAATCTAGCTTGACTAGGAGAGAATGAAGCTCTGTAGACAGGTGCTTGGTCCAGACATTCCTTAGCAGGCAAACACAGGAGCTGCGAAGATCTTAGAGTTTTCTTAAGGACATCATGAAGGAAGCAGTATTACCTGGGCATTGCTGCCCAAAGAGTACGCTAGAATCTCAGACTGGTTTGGGTTGGATGGGATGTTAAAGCTCATCCATTTCCAACCCCCTGCCAGAAGCAGGGACACCTTCCACCAGACCACGTTGCTCCAAGTCCTGTCCAACCTGGCCTTGAACACTGCCAGGGATGGGGCAGCCACAGCTCTGGACAACCTGTGCCAGTGCCTCACCACCTTCTGCCTCAGATCTCAGTCTCCCTTCCTGTTACCCTGCTCCAGGAAAGAAGGGCACACCACTGAGACAGCCAGGGTGGCAGAAGTTCCTTTCCCCTTCTCCACCTGCCACTGCAGGTTCTGGTGCGACATCCCTGGCTGCAGAAACTGGAGAGATCTTTGTCCTTAGTGATCAAGTGCTTAAAACTCCTGTACAAATACACTATCTTATTCTCTTGGGATATCAATATCCAAGCTTTTCTCTCCACTTCAGGTGTGAATAACTCCAGGTTGTGATCCATTTAGTGGAGGAATGGGCTGAATAAATGATTCTCACTGGAGCTTAAGTAAGAGTCATGGATACCCAAGTAAACCTGGCACTCAGCACAGCAGATTTACTCTTTGCCTCCCTCTCATGTTTCCTCTGGAGATACTACATGACATTCCCACTGCTTCCTCCCACACCTGCTTAGTTGTATTTGTGAACTGCTGTGAGAAACAGAGTCTTATGAAAATAATGTTTCTAATATCCTGGCTTCGAAACTCTTTCTATGATACCACACCCCTCACAATGGTCCTAATCATGGCTGTCCTTTGGGATCAAGTGATCTGAAAGCCTTGGGGATAGCACAGAGCCATGAGAACCAGCAAATGTGACCTTCCTATTGGGAACCTGCCAAGCGTATTTAGACATTCTGGTGTTTGGTCTATTTACTAAGGGCTTACTCTGGGATGCTGAAATATCAAGCTGAGGAAAACCACCTCCTCAAACCCGAGACCCTGAACTTTCTGCCACAGCTTGAGTAGCCCAAGTGAGACATGACAGTCCCTGTGTCAAGCAGAACTGGTGCCTGACCTATCTCACTGCTGCTCATACTCTGCTTTCTCCTTGTCTGTGATGGTATCTGGGCCTATGAGTTTCTTCTGCTGGATATTTGCCATGTCTCTCCTCTTCCTTTCCAGTCTCTGCTATGGAATAGTCTTCCCCCACCCTTTTCCGATTGTGCACAAAGACATTACAACGACTTAGCAGACATCCTGCTCAGGAACATTTGAACTTATGTCATCCCTCTAATTAGAAGTTGGGATCAGCATCATCTTCCACAGCAGCACAGACTGGCCTTTCCTCAGGAAAGAGGCTGCTAATAAGGTGATGGCTCTAATTTATCCTCAGATTCATATTATCCATATCGGTCCTTGGATGAGAAGTAGCTAAAGCTTTCAGCTGTTCTCTGATTCCCACCACACACCCCGTGTGGCAGATGACAAGCAGCCTTTGCCAAACATCATTCAGAGACTGATCTTGCAGACCCTTTTTTATATTGTATTTCCTTGTTATTATTCCTTCCACTTGCTGGTTCTCAGTGCTGGCACAGCCTGAAATGCCTCTTCACACAGGCACAGGGCTTGGGAAGGAAAACGTGATTCACTGAATTCCAAAGTCCATCCTAGAGAGGAATTCTGTCTTGAGAAGTACTTTCCTAAGTAGAACAGCATGTGACAATGCTGGAGGGAAATCCCAGTAATTAACACTGCACTGGAGACTCTGGTTGTGGTCTGGGGAGTTTTCCCTGATCCTGCAGCTGGACTGTGCCTTGTTCTGCTGGTACATGTGAGTGCACCATTAGGTCCACAGAAGGTGTGTTGCATGTGTGTATAGAGTCTGGTGTAATAAACACCTGAAGAAAAGTATAAAGATTAGTGTCTATAGAGCCACTGTACTGTCTACTCTTCTATATGGGTCTGAATCATGGGTCATCTATTGCCATTGCCTGTGTCTCCTGAAACACTTTCATCAGCACTGCCTCCATATTAAACATCCACTGGACTGACTACGTGTCTAATGTTACTGTCCTTGAACAGAGAGAGGTCACCAGTATTGAGGCCATGCTGCTGAAAACGCAGCTGTGCTTTGCAGGGCATGTCTCCAGGATGGAAGATCACTGCCTCCTTAAGATTGTGTTCTACGGTGAACTCGCCACCAGCTGCAGCAAGAGAAGTGCCCCAAAGAGGAGATATAAGAAGTCCTTGAAACAATATCTTAGCCTTGGCCATATTGACTACCATCAGTGGTACACCCTGGCCTCCAATCGGGAGATTTGGAGACACATCATACAAAACACTGCTGTCTCTTTTGAGAACACACACGGAATCAGTCTCAAGGAGAAAAGACAATGCAGAAAGAACTGTGCCTTGCCTGTACCACCTAAGGAGATCTTCCGCTGTGCTTTTTGCAACTGGACTTGTCTATCCTGCAGTGGTCGTTTTAGCCATCAGTGCACTTGTAGTAAGCATGGATAAAGCCCTTCCCAAATCTTCGTTTGCAAAGCCAAGCCATGATGATGATGATGTTGACTTACACTCTCAAGAGTGTAAGGCAAGAAAGTCTCTTGCTTTGTCATCATGTACATGAATGAGTTGCTATCCTACTGCCCTGATGATGCTGCCACAACACCATCTTCTTGCTTAACTCAAGCTCTTAGTGATTTAGTCTTTGTGCTTAGGCCTGATGATTACAACATCACAGAATCACAGACTGATGGAGGCTGGAAGGGCTCTCTCAAGATTGTCTGATCCAACCCCTCCACACTCAAGCAGGGCCACTGAAAGAACCATGTCCAGATGGCTTTTGGGAATCTCCGAGGATGGAGATTTCATCCGTGGGCAACCTGGGCCAGTGCTTGAACAGCTTCACAGTAGCAAAGTGCTCCCTGCTCTTGTAACAGAATTGAGAATCACATCAAGTAGATGGATCAAGCTGAGCTCCAGACTCATGCCATCTGGATTTGCAGCCGCTGCAAGGCTCAGAGCACCACTTAAAGGCAGACATACATGCTGCCAGCTCAGGGATTTCTGTACCACATTCCCCAGAGTGTCCCCCCATGCTCAATGCAGGCATTATCTGTGCTACCAGCTCCAGAAAAGCTGTCAAAGAGCAGGCCAGATGTCTCAATGAGCAGGCAGCCCTTGTAAACTGCAGAGGGCTTGGATACCCCCAGAAAGCAAAGGGACACCTTAACAGCCCCTAGATAGGGTTGCTCAGAGCACAGACAACACAGAATTGCAGGTCTTTAAATCAGAGATCTGAGTTACAGCATCTCCTAGCTCACCGTAACACAAGGACGGGAAAGAGGAAATGAGCATGAACTGAAACATATCAAACCACATCTGGAGCACCTCTGCTCTGGAGCCAGGCTGGGAGAGCTGGGCTGGTTCAGCCTGGAGAAGAGAAGGCTCCTTAAGGCGAGGCCTTACAGCAGCTCCCGATGCCTAAAGGGGCTACAAGAAACCTGGAGAGGGGCTTTGGACAAGGGCCTGTAGGGACAGGACAAGGGGGAATGGCTTTAACTTGACAGAGGGGAGACTGAAATGAGCTCTTAGGCAGAAATTCTTCTCTGTGAGGGTGCTGAGGTGCTGCCACAGATTGCCCAGAGGTTCTGCTCCCACCTGCAGCATGCTACCATCAGCTCCTGGAACATCCCCAGTCCCTTCTCTATGCTGCTCCTCTCTTGTGATGCTTCCCATCAGTGTGGGCTCTCGTTTTCACCATCGGACAGAAGCAGTGAGAAATCACTTGAATGAGCCGTAAACCTGGGCTCTGGGGTTGGCAAGTGGCAGCACTAAGAACCAGGGGCTAAGAAAAGAGAAACACCATGAAGAAGATCCCTGCCTATCCTCCTCGTACCACCCACTTCCCACCACTTTGGATCCAATGGTGGACAGCAGTGAGAAGAATAGATTTTCTCTCCTGAGCAATCTGGGTAATCACAGGTCCCTGCTCTCCACTTCCCTTGCTCTGTGAGAGTTTCTCCACAAGCTTTACCCTCCAAGCCCCTGCCCCCCAGAGAATGTGCCTGGGGATGGCAGCAGCTCAGATAGAGTCAGCAGGACATCTGCTATTTCATTCTGCCTTTATCTGCTGTTTCAATTAGCTTTTTTCTGCTATTTCCTCTTACCCGGGTCAGCCGGGCTCTTTGAGATGTGGGATGGGATGACAGGAAGGGCTGTGTTCAGTCCCTGCCATGCAGACAAACCAAACTGGGCAGTGCTGAGCATGGATCCCCTTACCCGTGGGGGTGCAAACACCTCATAAAACCAGCCCCCCCCAAGAGGAGATCACACCTTGAGGCTCTGAGGCAGCAGATAGGAGAGGAGATGGAGCCAGGCTGGCAGCACCAAAGCGGCTCAGATCATCACCCCCAGCCTCACTAGATGCAGCTTGCTGTAGCACAGGAGGGTCCCTTGTCCCCAGAGCTAGAGGTGGCAGGGTCCTGACACCCCATGGGGTGCTCAGTGCTTGTGTCTCAGCCTTCTGAGGACTGATGCATTCATCACTGCCTGTTCCCCAGCACTGCACATTGCCCACCCGTCACCCTGAGCGTGGTGGGACCCTTGGCTGCCTGGGCACTGTGGTGCAGCCGGTTGGGCTTTGCTGGCTGCCATTGCCTGGGCTCAGTCCATGCCACTTCAGCCCATTTTAGATTCCCTTTTGCCAACCCCACTTTTGGGGGAATTTTGGCAGAGTCAGTGATAGAAGTTATCCACAAGCCCAAGGCCTGTTGACAGAGCGATCCCCAAGGGAGAACAGTGGATGAGCCATGCAGGAAAAGACAAGTTTGGATAGCAATTAATATTTTAGAAAAGCAAGAACTCTCTCTGTTTCTGAACTGGAAGAAGTGCAGGGGCCCGAGAGCAGAGCAGGAGGAGGAGACAGGCGGGCTGTGGAGACATCAGGCAGGGCAATTGGATTCTCTCCAATCCTGGGTGCCTTCCCCACATCGGGATGCCCCCCCTAACGGGATTGACCTCCCCTCAACTGCCCCCCCCGTCTGGATGA
>JAOEHX010034946.1:0-24555 GCA_025448015.1 Bolborhynchus lineola | reverse complement strand
TCGAACCAAACCAAAAGGATTAAACAAACAAGCAAACTAACTAACAAACCCAAACTAACTAACAAACCCAACCTGATTTTATTCTTACATTGGCTGTGGCTCCCTTGTGAGATTCAAATATTACAGTTTAGACTAATCTGGATGGGAACTACCAGCACAGGGTCCCTTGGTGCAAGGTAAATCTTTGCACAGATCAATCTGTGTTTCTGGTTTACTGCTCCTGAAGTCGTGCCAGGGGAGGAGGAAGAGGAGGTGGCATGCTGTAAGGGAGTCTGCTCTGCACTGAGTCTTGTTTGGCAGTGGGTCACATATGTCAGTGGCACCACAGGGAAGTGTCAGATAGGCAAATTTGTCATCAGGGGTCAGCATTTACTGACGTCTAAAGGGAACTAATAAAGCACTGATTAAGGAGCAGTATTCTGATTTCTTAAGTGCCACTTCTAAAATGTGATAAAATCTGCACTGCGTGTTCATCCTGATTGTTTGTCACTTTATGCTCTGAGGTAGTGTCAGTGTGGAGCAGTGGATATTATCTCCATGTCTCTGGGAAGCAGCTGTGTCATTCCAGAATCACAGCATGGTTACAGGAGGAAGTGATCTGTGGAAGTCCCCACAGACAAACTCTCTGCTCAAGCAGGTTCACCTACAGTACATTTCTCAGGATCATATCCAGGCAACTTTTGAGTATCACCAAGGATGGAAATTCCACAGCTTTCTCTGGGCAGCTGGTTACCTTTTATGAAAAACATCAGACATGCCTACAAGCACCTGTGCAAATGTCTGCAGGGCTACCATAGAATCACAGAAGCACAAATAGAGGATGGGCAGAGAAATAAGTGAAAGCAGCCTTGAGGAGAAGTACCTGGGGGTGCTGGTTGACGAAAAGCCCAACATGAGCTTGTTTCAGTGTGTGCTCGCAGCCCAGAAACCAACTGCATCCTGGGCTGCATCAAATGAAGCATGACCAGCAGGTCGAGGGAGAGGATCCTGCCCCTCTGCTCTGCTCTGCTCTTGTGAGACCCCACCTGGAGTGTTGTGTACAGTTCTGGTGTCCTCAACATAAGAAAGGACATAGAACTGTTGGAGCAAGTCCAGAGGAGGCCACAGAAATGATCAGGGGACTGGAGCACAACCTCTATGTATACAGGCTGACAAACTTGGAGCTGTTCAGCCTGGTGCACAGAAGGCTGCGTGGAGACCTCATGGCAGCCTTCCAGTATTTGAAGGGGTCCTACAAGGATGCTGGGGAGGCACTCCTCATTAGGGACTGTAGTGATAGGACAAGGGAAATGGATTTAGATCTAAATAGGGGAAATTTAGGTTAGATGTAAGGAAGAAGTTCTTTACTGTGAGGGTGCTGAGACACAGGAACAGGTTGCCCAAAGAAGTGGTGAATGCTCCATCCTTGGTGGTGTTCAAGGTCAGGTTGGTCTCACTTAGCATTGAGTTCATGAGAAGGACTTGGGGGTGTTGGTTGTTGAGAGACTTAACATGAGCCGACAGTGTGCGCTCGCAGCCCAGAAAGCCAACCGTATCCTGGGCTGCATCAAAAGGAGCGTGACCAGCAGGTCGAGGGAGGTGATCCTGCCCCTCTACTCTGCTCTCGTGAGACCTCACTTGGAGTGTTGTGTGCAGTTCTGGTGTCCTCAACATAAAAAGGACATGCAACTGTTGGAACAAGTCCAGAGGAGGTCATGAGGATGATCAGGGGACTGGAGCACCTCCCATATGAAGATAGGATGAGAAAGTTGAGGGTGTTCAGCCTGGGGAAGAGAAGGCTGCATGGAGACCTCATAGCAGCCTTCCACTATCTGAAGGGGGCCTACAGGGATGCTGGGGAGGGACTCTTCATTAGGGACTGTGGTGATAGAACAAAGGGTAATGGGTTCAGACTTAATCAGAGGAAGTTTATATTGGATTTGAGGAAGAAATTCTTTACTGTGCAGGTGGTGAGGCACTGGAATGGGTTGTCCAGGGAAGTTGTGACTGCTCCATTGCTGGCAGTGCTCAAGGCTAGGCTGGACATAGCCTTGGATGATATGGTTTAGTGGGAGGTGTCCCTACCCATGGCAGGGGGTTGGAACTGGATGATCTTAAGGTCCTTTCTAACCCTAACTATTCTATGATTCTATGATTAATAGAGCAAGCTCTTCTTGTATCAGCTTCCAGCGTTGTTCTGAAACACAGCATTAATATTTATTTGGTGGAAGTACCTGAGCAGGCAGGTTTGGTTCTGAACTTCCCCAAAGACCAAAGTTCAAGGCTGAACCATGGAGGCAGGTTCATCACTGTTAGAAAGAATGAGCCTCTGTTCTCCACACTCCCATGAAATGCTGTTCACGCTGAGAGGTTTAAACCCATGAAGAAAATATCAACTTAGTCTTTGAAGGTTTCTATATTGTGAGGTGCAGAAAGAGTCTCAGATGTGTAAATTCTGAACTTAAAAAAGTCAGATCAATGAAGCAGACAACAGTCATGCAAGGAGAGCCATGCCATCTTTCGATGAAAGTGTTCTCTCTTTTTACTAAGACAACTTCTTCCTCTGACACATACATAGTCTGAAAGCTAAACTACATTCATAAAAGGAGACATGATTTACCAAGGAATATTTTTGATAGTCCTTTAAAATTAGTTTTTTAAAAAAGGGAGAAAAGGATATATTACTACAGGAATCTGGTTGTATCAGTAAAAGAAGAACAATGAAACAACAGATGAAGTAAGCAATGGAGAACTACAGTCAATTTTTCAGCAGTTTTCCTGACAGATTCTTTTCTCACTGCTCTTCCTCTGGTTCTTTTGTTTCCTTCTCTGAAGCTGACATAGGCTTCTCCATTCATCTATCAAGTGCTTGCTGCCCTCTGCCCATACAGAGCGTAAAAGGGTTCTGTCTTCCGCTTCTGCAGCCACTAATGGGCACAGTCTGCAGGACTGAATAGATTTATTTGAGAAGGAAAGGTGTACTTCCAGGTTCTTCAGCTCCATCTTAATACGCTGCTTTGATTTTATGTGTGGTGAAAATACCAAACTTTGCAGCACAGAATGACACTGAAACTAAAATCTGAATGAACTAATGACTAAAATACGATGTGCACTGGTCAAGTTGAATTTGAGGTTGGGGAAAAAACAATCTCTTTCTTCCCTTCCTTCTCTCCCACCTCCTAATTCCCTTCCAACATGAAATTTCTAGCTAAAGGGACCAAAAAGGTACTAAAACATAATCAAGTAATTTTTATTCTACATGAAATTCAAAGATATTTGAATAATTCAATGCTTTCCTTGATTGTGGAGTTTTCCATGTTCATCACCTACAATTTAATGCTACCATAAAGACTAAAATCATAATTTATAGTCAAACCAGGAATGCAATAATGCAAAGGGATGGAATTTAATTTCAAGTGAGTTACAGCAAAATTTCTGTTAACATTTTCAAACAAGGTGCCCTTGTTTAGGTCCCCTAATTCATTTTAAGAGTCTACAAGATCACTTACATATTTGGTATATAGTTTTGTCATTGAGGTACAGAAATGGATTTCTAAGCACCCAGATTCGAAAGTTTAACATTGCAAAAAAGTCAAGACAATGACCCTGCAAATAAAAGGCCACTGACTGCTTTATATCTTTATCACACAGCTAAAAGATACAGAATAAAACATAGCATTCATTTTATGCAATGATAGTGAAGTTGTTGGTCCAAACTCAGTGATGAAACTCAGCAGCTCAGAGGCAAACATGGAATTCCAAGTTTCCTTTGCATTCCCTTGAATTCACACTCTTCTGAATTTACCAGCCCCACTGGATTTGCCCAACAAATTCTTAAGAATTTGCAGAAACGTAGCTCACAGAATAAATGGCAATGCATTTTATAGTCGTATGGCTGCAGACATGCAGAACAAAACAAACAAACAAACCTCCTCATCCCCCCCCCCAAAAAAAAAAGAAAAAAGAAGTTGGAGAAAACATTTGCGTATCCTCACTGTCCTAAACAAAGGCTTGAACGTACACAGCTTGACCTCATTCTGGCCAGATCTTTCAGTTAATTGTGATGGACCTTTTGGTGGAAGTCCAGAGGAGAGCCATGAAGATGATCAGAGGACTGGAGAACCTCTCCTATAAAGACAGGTTGAAGGAGTTTGGCTTGTCCAGCCCGGAGAAGAGAAGGCTCGGGAGAGACCTCATTGCAACTTACAGTGCCTAAAGAAGGCCTACAAGAAAGCTGGAGAGGGACTTTCCACAAGGACATCTAGTGACAGGACAAGCAGAAATAGCTTTAAACTGAAAGAGGATAGATAGAGATTTGATATACACAAAAGTCTAATTCAAGGTAAAAATGCACTGTACGCTTTCTATGGACATCAGAACACACAAAATGTGTGATTAAAAATAAGATTGTGTATCTACAATAAAATGCAATATTTGCACGAACATTAATTTACGTTCACAGGAAAGACACTTGTTTAAACTCGTATCATTTAGCACAGCCACTGAGACGTCATGCACTGGTCAAAGTCACAGCAAGAATAAGGGTGGTAGGAGAAAAGACAGGACACTGAATTCCACATTCTGTATTTTCCAAGATTGTTAGTTATCTGAAGACTACTCAGGTCTATCTGCACATGGAAAGGCCTCTGTAACTGGAATCTTCTATTAGGCTCAGATGGTTCCTGGAAGGTAGAAAGCACCTACAACATCCTATGATAAAAGCCCAGTGTATTGAATCCTCCTCTCCCTCCCCCCGCCATCCATGGTTAAACTGACAAAGAACTATGGATTTTCTGGCCTAAAATGTACATACGCATAGAGAGAGAAATGGAAAGCAAGCACATGAGCAACTTTCCCTGACATAATTGCTTATAAGACAAGAGGACTTGTCCCTTTTGTTGTACACAGGAAAAAAAATCCCCAAACCATAAAATGAACCCCCATTTATCTGCCAGTCCCATGTGAACGGGCTGGCTAACTTTCTTTGGAAAAATCACCATTCCTGTACCAGGTCTTCTGCCCAAACTTCAGACTGCTCAGATACCTTTTAATTTTTGCCTCTTTCTCAAAGTTTCATCCAGGATACTCTCTTCTGAGGTTTTTACTCAGAGTGTCTTTACTGTTTCTTAAACTACTGTCATTTTCAATTACAGAAGTGTTGCAGAACACCAAATTATGCCTATACTTAACTCTAAGGCCTTAGGAATACGTAAAGACATCAAGTGGACAGTTTCGGTTAAATTAAGCCCTATGAGCCTTCTCCAAACTTAGATCTTTGTTAACAAATTATAAAAGAATTTGGACTTTCTCTTGACTTTCTCTACCTCATCAATTAATTATAAAGGAATTATCTTACACATCTTTACTTTTTTTAACCATATGACTATGTGAAATCAGACTGATAGCTCTTTACTGCACCAGAGAATTTCAACACTAGGGAGTGCAGAATTACTATGGAGTGCAAAATGAGCAGAATTACTCATAAATAGGCCTGAAAGGATTTAAAAGAAATATCAAAGCCTAAAGTGGCTGAACAGAGTTGTGGAAAAAAACTCTGAATATAAATAAATATGTCAATAAAGCATGTCAATAAATATTGCATAATGCACTTAAGGAACACTGGTAACATGTCCAGGGTCATGGTCTCTAAAATACTTATTTCTATTCAGTAAACAGATCCAGAGGTGTGAGTAGTTTCCCTGAATTGCAGGCTCAATGCTTAACCACAGTAAGAAGCCAAGCAGAATGTGTGGAATTTTAGGACAAGACTGACAATGGAGCAGAAACTATCACCACGAAACTGCACAAACCCCAGCAATAGTCACATTTGAATACAGCCTGCAGTCCTGGTTTTTCCATCTCTACATCATTTAATGGAAATGGAAGAGTTATGAAGAATAGATGACAAACACAGGTCTTTGCTAGTTCACTTTCCCTGCATCTTTCATCTTAATTTATATTTTTTTCCCTCATATAGAAGCCATTTCTTCTCACCTTACACGATGAAATAATCAGACAATATAAGGAAGTCTGAATTTTTTCCCCAAGTAATTTGACTGTTGAACTCATTAGCAAAACTCACTGGAAGAAAAAAGCAGAAAAGGGTTCAAAAAGGAGTAAGACAACTTTATGACAGGCAATTTTCCATAGTCGACTGTCTGCTTAGAAAGCCAGTAATTCACCAATTCCTGGGAGCTATGAGTGATAGCACTGAAGCAATATTTCCCTCTATGCATCCCCTTGCTGATAGCTTGCCTATGTTTTGTTGTTGGCCTCTTCACAAGTCTAATATTGGCACTATGATCCCTTTACTAACTCAATTCTAAAGCTCCAGAGTTACCAGTTCTTGCACAAAAAGCTAGAATATATACTAAGCTGAAAGCTTCTTAGCTAATGTTAGCTGGTAATACACTATATAGTCCAACTGCATTACAAGGCTTTATTAATGACTGCATTCAGGACTTCAAACATGTTTATAGAAGTACATATTATTATTGCTTTCATTGGTTTCAAAGCCTTCCAAGCTACAGCTGTTAAAAAGAAAAAATAATCAGAATTTTCCCCCACACCTGAAGATTGAACCCGAAGGGCTTTCTTATATCTGTGTGGGAAAGACAGACTGTCTGGAACTGAGATATCACACACCACGCTCAGGCCAAGACCAAGCAAAGGGAAGTATCAATGAAACACCTCAACAAGAAACTGACCTCAACTACAAAACTCTGATTCAAATGCTGAAGCAGAAGGAACAGGTTCAGAGGATGAGAACAGTGAAGACTCCTTGGCTATTCTTTCCTCTGATATCTGCAGCATTAGAAAACCTCTTCCTTTTCATATTCTTACAAAGTATGTAACACCTCTCTTGCAAGAGCATTAATTCATTGAACCTTTCAAGACTTTTCAGAGTTTTTAAAAGACTGTGCTACGGAGAGCTGTTACATCCATCCAAGTTCTTCTGCTGAGGCCACCCTCACAGTCTCCAACACTCAAGTGTAATTAAAATGTCTTGTGTGGTTTCTCAATTAAAAATTTTAAGTAATACTCATGGTGTGCTGATCAGTATAAAAGTATAAAAGAAAAGAATTATTCATGACTTGAGGAAGTCCCTTGCTAAAAATGACAATTACAGCGACTTGAGGGATTAGAAAAACTAAATGAGAGATATAAGGCCAGGGTGATGGCTGAATGTGTCTTCATCCCAGAGTGGCTAAAATATACGAGCTAGAGGTAGATTGAACTATTTCCTTTTCAGCTGCCTTTCAGTTTAAGTACCGTTAGTTGGATACATCTGCAAGAATAGCTTTGGCAGATCCGATTATTTCAAAAGTGAGGTAAAGATGCTGAGAAGAGTAGCTTGTCATGAATAATGCACCATCATTATAGAGACATATTTACCAATACAGGCACTTCACTGTTCACTTTCAAAGCTCATACAATTGATAATCCAGAAGAACTGTTGAAGGATAGATGCAGTATAATAGATTATTCTGCTTGCCCCTTTTAAATGGCCTACTGTGCCCTAGAAAAACACTCTGGGATTAGGGAAGTTTTCATTGCCAAGAATGGATTTTCATGGTATTGAAGCTCAAAAGGAGATTTTTACTGAATCAGGCCATAAAAGCAGCTGCTTTCCTCCTTTACCAAAGCACAAGAGTGTTGTAATAAAACTGTCAGAAGTTCATGTTACTATAGTAAAAAGGAGCAGCGAAGCAGAGGTGAGCTGGTTTTGTGTAACTAACCATGACTTCATCACCCTAAAATTAGTATTAGGTGGTGTATGTGAATGAATCTCAAACCTGGCCCCCAATGCACACCTGATAGAATGATGGATGCAGGAGTGGCACCACATGATGCTGCAGGAGGAACCACCCACACCAATCCCATGTCTGACAGCTGGCTAGTTTGATTTAAAATCACAACTTGAACTGAAATCAACTCTGTTTGTTGACAGTCATTAACTGACTGCTATAAAAGCACCATTAATTTGGTTGTAGTCAGAAAATGCTTTGTAATGATTTAAAACTAATGCATCTCTCCCTCCTATAAAATCCCCACAGCATCAAAGGTTTACTTTGTACACTGCTTGGGCTTTCTAAAGCTTAAAATTACTGCCAGTGCACCTGCTTTCTGGAAGATCATTAGGTAAAAATCCCAACGAAGCCAAATCAACCTGGCTTTGGTTACCTTACCGTCTGCTCTAGAAGAAAATTAATGTTATTAGATGTGTTTTTCTCTGAAAATTGCTGGTGTTTGGTTACAGTGCCAGCTGTCTGGGAGGCAGTGGGTCTGTCGGATGCTGACCCAGCTGGCTTCCTGGGCAGAGCCTGGTCCTGGACCCCACACTGGTGCCTCTGGGACCCTCTGCCAGCTGCTCTGCCAGCACTGGGGCACCATAAGCCTCTGCAGCACATCAGACCTCAGCCTTGCCAGCAGCTGGGTTTTGGGGGGTGCACCGCCCAAAAACTCAGCTCCCTGCAACACTCGCCCAGCCCATCATGAAACAGAAACACCAGGTCTGAACTCAGGTATAAGGAGTTGGAAAGAAAATGTGAAAGACAGAGAGTGAAAAAATTCCCGCAGAGCCACATGGATAGAGACAAATGAAATCCAATCGACAATGTCTTTTTCTTCTATTTTGATGTCCCATGCAAAAGAAATCAGCACAGCAAATCCCTCCTTATCCTCAACGGAAATTTCAGATCCTCGGTCTAAATCTGCTTTTTCCTCCGGAATAAAAAGTCAAACCTAAAATCTTGTCAGCTTCAGAGGGGAGATTTGTCATACGTCAGTGGTTTCCAAGGTGGGGGTGCCTGCGTTGCCCTTGCTGCCTGACCACAGGGACACCCTTTGCCACTCAGCTTTTGCTCAGCTCCTGTGTCCCCTGTGCTCCACTTCAGCATTATTGCAGCATGCCAGGGCTTCTGGTTTGTCTGAGTCCTCTGATCAGGGGCATTAAAACCAGTTCTGAATATAGCTTCCTAAAACAGCCAAAGGACAACATACAGCAGAGGAAAAGCATTCAGTGACATTACAGTCAAAGAATGGTGCAAAGTAAAGTGAAGTGCTTCACTAATATTTTGCACAAAAAGCATCTGGAACCCTACAAGCACCAAAATTACTTAAAGGAAACCTTCAGGTGGAAAGCAGGAATTACAGACGTATGGGTCTCGTTTACTTCACCAAGGTTGAAGCAGTTAAAAAACACAGCGTATTCTGAAGAACCGAATAGTAGAGGCATGTGTTCAATCGCTGAAATAGTAGCAAGACCAGTCCACTTCATCTGAGATGAAAATCCTTCCCAGTTAAACTTTGACACAGTTAAAACACAATCTCCCTGAAGTTTTGCATTTTGGACTTCAAAATACGCTCTTCTTGAAATACACTCCCAATTTCCCTAGTGTGTTTTGGTTGTCAATATCAGTCATAAATAATATAAAGCAGACTCTAAAACAGAGAAATATGATGAGAAATTAAACAGAAATCTCCTGCTGAAAGAATCTTTGCTTCGTTGTTCTCCAGTCTCAGGGCTATGAAAAGGATGATCTTGAAATGCTTATTCCAACTGAAAACATTCTGTGATTCTGATCTATCTGAATGTATTGACATAGTAGTAAATGTCCACCCTGCTCTGTCCAACATTGCTGTGAGTGCCCTTAGTACTTTTATACTTTGCCAAAAGCAAACAATGCTTTATCTTAAAAATAATGTAAAATAAAAGTACATCCTTGTAGGAATAATCCTTCAGGAGATACTGTTTGGAGTTCTCCACCTCAAAAAGTTCAGGGGCACTTGCACAACCTTTGTCAGCTCCTCCTGGAAGCCAGAACCTGCGCTTGTATTTGTAAGAGTTTAAAGATGCTTGCAGACAAACACATACCTTCCACTCATCCGCTTGCCCACTCAGACCAAAGTACTCTGCTATAATACAAAAATGATAAACCTAATCTTATATACTCCAAAGATAACTTCAGTACTACCAAATCATCTAACCTCAAAAGGAAAACAATGGGCTACGGGCCACATGAGTATTTCCTGCCCACATTTCTACTTGTCTATAAGACATTAGCCCCCACATTTTCAACTCATTGTCTTAAGAGAAGAGAGTAAGATGCTCTCATTTACCACAGGGGAGGAAGCGACATCTGTGAAAAATGAATTTATTTATCAGGCTTCAAACTACAGGAGGTATATATGTCAGCACGCACACTGGAGGGAAAAGTAGCACATTTCCAAAACTCACTTATGTTTCATTTTCACAGAATTACGCTTCTCACCTTATAAAACAGAAAGATCTTTTAATAAGAGGGGAAATATTTAACCTTCTCAAAGTCAATGCTTATTCTCTCCTCTGCGATTGCCCCTGTAGAGATATGAAAAAAATCACAAGGGAAAAAAGGAAAAATCAAGGAGAAAAACAGCTTGTATGTGTGTGGGGGGTTTCTGTAAGACCTTCACATCCAGTCTGAATCTCTCATTTCTATTCAGTTCTTGTGCAGGACACTAGGATTATATGTATCAACTTAATTCAGTGATAAGAAAATCCTTACCATAAATCCTACCATGTGGGACAAATCTGTCAAGATCTTGATTATCAAAACAAATGAACAGACACTAAAATGTGACATACGTAGCATACACTTTACATGATAAATTAGTCCTCGCACAACTGACAGACATACTGTAAGGGGATGTTAAGGTTGCTATGGCAAACAATGCCTTTCTTCACTCAGCTCCCGAATCGCAAGTTTTCTGAAAGTCATTGACTTCTACCAAAAGGCAACAATTTTTCTATGGTTAAACACTACATGCATGTAACAAGACATATTTTTCTGTCCCACTGTGGTCTTCTTCAAAAGTTATTGCCCTCAAGAGTAACCTCGCCATGTCACTAGAGTGACAAGCCAGAAGCTGTACGGTTGTTGTCTTCCCCTTCAGCAGATGTGTTAGGGATTTACTGTAATGCTTCAGGGATCCAAATAGTGATGGTCAAATAAATTAGGAAATCCTGCAGTAAGCAGCAACGCTGTCAGCTCAGGGAAAACAGGAGAGAGTCCTGACTTAGCTAGAAATGGGGACTAAAAATTAAAGTATTTTAGCTAGTTAGGATCCTACACATCCCTCATGATAACTTCATAACTGGGTTATCATATCAGAACAGAGGCTTCATAAGTAATATTACCGCTTTTGGTTGGAATAAAAATCACGGGGAAATACTCATGATTTCAGCATACTTTTCATCCAAAATGGTATTTGGAACTCCTAAGGCAGAAAAAGAGCAAAAGAAAAGGAGCAAACCCCAGTGAGAATTTAGTAAAGCATCCTTAACAGCTATTTCTGCCTATTTCTGTCAACTAGACATAAGTGTGAACCCAAGAGCTCTCCTGCACAAAGACCAAAACACTAGAGAGAGTAAAAGGTGTGGGTACATTCCTGATGCAAGGCATTCAGAACCTAATCTGGATGGGCTTATCCTTGCTGGAGGAAATACACAAGCCTTTTACAGAAATCCTGACAACTTCACTGGCTACTCCCGGAAACCTGTCAGAAATTCAAATTAAATTAGTTTCTCCTGGTTTTCTCAGCAAAACTCATAAACATAGCTGTGTTCTCATTGACCTCAAAGGGGGCAGCAGCTGACCACAAACTCTTATTGAGCTATTAATTTCTCTGATTACAGTGTTTTTTTCTTAAGTTATACCAGATATGAATATTGATCACCAGGTGACAGGGCGCAGACACAAGCTATGCTCACATCAAAATCACCATGTGACATGTTGAGGTTTCCCTACGCCTAAGAAGGATTGCAGAAGGTGCTTCTGTCATCTTTCTGCTTCCTTCTGTAGTTCATCACATAAACATTTCACAAAAGGTCATGATTCAACTGACAAAATTAATCATTTAGGTGTTTTCAAAACACATGCCATCCTAATGGCAAGTTAAGTGATAAAATAAGGATTAGAAGCAAAGATCTTGAAAAACGGTCATCCTCAGCTAGCTTGTCTAAACTCTATACTACTGGTGAAGAGGAGACCAATTTATATAAAGGTATATCTTCTGTCTGAAAATGCTTCTTATTCTCTCAGGGACAAGCTGAAGAGCAAACAATTCTGACCAAGTAAAACAGTTATTTTAAAACCATTAAAGTTAACTTGCACAAAAATATCCATGTGTCAGTAAACTATTTACATAACAACAGAAGTCAAGATTCACACAGACTTTTTCATCCAGAGATATCAAAGTACCTCACAAAGTTAGGTGATGTTGTCACCATTTTACAAGCTGTGTGCATAACACTGAAATCTAGCAATACATAATACTGAAATAAGGCAAAATTCAGTACCAGCATAGAAAGCACCAAGAAGCTCTGTGGTGATGGAGCTACGTGATGCCAAGCAGGGGATGACAGAGCAGTAGCACACCAGAGGATGGCATCTAATGAACTTCAGCAACTTTGAGATCATAAAAACATTTCAAGACCTTTGTATACCTTGCAAAGGAACAAAAAATAGTATGATATTAACTCCAATTTAAAATAAAACTCTCCGAAAGTAGCTCTTACACTACACTGCAGAGTACACACATAACAAAATTGGCACTAGCTTCCAGCCAGCAACACAAAACTATACAGTTTTAACTCATTTTCTCATCTCCTTTCTTTACTACATGGTGAGATTCTACTTCAGCATATCCTGCTCCTTATTTTCTTGTTTCCTGTGCTCTGCCACAATTCTGCATTTATTTCCAGATTCATCCATTCAGCACTCCAAATAGGCCCCTGCTTCTGTGCACTGCTTTGTCCATCACACCCTGCTCCTTCCCGGTTCTTCTCTACCTTATTTCAGTTCACCTTTGTCTTCAGAATTTCCACAGTGTTCTCCCTCCTGTGTATCCTCCCAAGAGCTGAACTCTACAATAACCCCTCTCACTGGGCAGAGGGCTATGGAGAAGACCCACCAAAGCCTCGGAAGCAGGCTGAGCTCAGCCGCAATCAGCATGGCTGCTCCCCAGGACAGACCCAGCTCGGGTATTAAAGCAAGCAACAGCTCCATGCTTGCTTTCCTGGACACAGCAAAATAAACCAGGTTTAATTGATTTATCTTGTCTTTCACCCTGCCTCAGAAGTTAGTCTGATCAATGCTATTTCACACTCTCCAGTGCAAGCTTTACTAACCCATCACTGAAAACAGATTCATCAAAGCTGCACCAGGGGAGGCAATATTTATCCCCTGCAACACACAGGGAATGTCACGTTGCAACTTCCTCCTGGCTTTCCTCTTCTATTAGGAGAGGCAGGGAAGGAGGAGCGGGAAGGAGGACCCGCATGGCTGAAGCGAGCACTGGCACTGGGAACTGATGTTGTGTATTTATCCACTCGCATTAAGTGTAGAAGAGGTAGTCACAGTTCGTGCTCCCTCGGTGCTCTTGCAAATTCTCATCCTTTCCATCTTCCAGTGGGTGACAGAAAATAGCAGTTACTGACAAATGCTGGGGAAAGCACAAGACCTAACCAATAAATAATAAATGCATCCATATCTCTACACCTCCTTCTTTCAAGTCCACACAAAGTATGAGAATCCCCATAGGAAGTTATGGAAGCTGCCAATTCCATTCATAAAGGCAAATAAATGAACTTTTGCATTGCTCCCCTGCACTTCTTTAAGAATCTGAATAAAAGCTGCTAGCAGAACACGGCAGAACATGCTCATTCACCCACACAAGACAGCATGTCCCTTGCTGCCCTGGTGTGAAGGGAGGTGACTGGAGGGGTTACTTGTGCCACTTCAAGCACCTACTTGCTCCCTCTCCAGCCATCTGCTCCCATTCCTTCTTAGTTTGTTATCTTGATGGAGGTTTTTTGGGGACAGTTTCTCAGTTCTCTTTAATGGTGAGTCTACTGTTAATTCCTTTGCTGCTTTCTCCAAATCATTCACATTATTTTTCCATATGGAATCAAAAAATCCCTTTGAAAGGTTAAGCCACATCACAGTTTGACTATTGTCAATCATACCTTCTGTAAACTGAGCATTTCCATTTTGAGCAGTTTTGCCAAGATAACACATTTTTAATCACTTCCCACTCAAGGTGGCCATCAGAGACTCAGATATTAAACTCTCATCTGTCCCCGTTCCCACAGCCCTTTCTTAACATGTCCAAATTCATTTTTACACTTGCACCTCGCTGCTGCTATTTACAAAGCTCTACAATTTGGGGATAGCTATGTTATTTCCTCTATGTCAAACTTCTTCTGGGATCCCATTCACAGATCTTAAATCGATTTCCTTCAGGGCGTCCTTCTTTGCCAGGTCTCTCACAATGAAATCTCAACTCCTCCTCTGCATGAACTGAGTTCTGGGTTTCTCCACAGCTGGGCTGTGACATCTTCAAATCTGGCACCCTCCTTAACCTCTGTCCTCTCTGAATCCAGTGTGCTGGAGAACAGCACAAGAAGAGTTTTCTTGTCCCATTTTCAAACAGATCTATTCCAGGAAACTATTCTTCCAAATCTGACATAGTACAGGAATCCAAGGTGCTTTAAAATTAAAGTGCAAGTGGATGAATAAAATGCACCCTTCTTCTTGGGTCTTAACTAACACAGCTCAGAGCCAGGAATTAGGACCTACAAGTACTTCTGCTGATTAAAACAACTGAACACATTTTATGCAGAAGCACACACTGAGCCTGTAATTGGATCTGCTGTAATCAAACAAGTTTTCAAAAGCTGCAGAAGCAAACACTTACCTCAAGACACCACAGCAGGGCATCAAATAACAAAGAGCTTGAAGTCACCACCCTAGAGGCTCTCAGTTTGACCTTTGAGTACAAACCAAGAAGGACTGCAATACATTCTCATTTCGCATGACCTAAGTATCACTTCACATGACTACTGACTACTACACTTGCAGCATGAGCCACGAATTTCCCTCCAAAAGGCATTTCATCATAACAACTGACCTTAGTATTCATCACATTCCCCAGCAGAAACAAGAAGTCTGTTTCCAATACTTTGGCCCGTGGCCCTGTGTGTTTCTGCCCTGCACTGTCTGCTAATTGGACCTCTAACATGCTGAAACAGTCAGTTGGAAAACAGACACCTTATCTTTGTCCTCCAAAAGAATTTTTAAAAGGATAAAGAAACTCCTGTTTGAATTATGAGAATGAGCACCTTTCAAATATTGATAATACAGTGATAAGAATTGCCATTTCTTCATGTCTGTAATACACTAATCAGCAAGGACTCCCCCCCTCTCCCCAACCCTCCATTTAACATGCTTTATATTTATAGTATTACTTTACAGAGATATATATTAGAGCATTTTTTCAAAACAGATTAACACTGCCAAAGTAATTACTAAACAGACCTTTCCCTGCATAGCCAACCAGGGGCTCAGTTCTGAAAACTCACGCTATTAATAAATGACACAGTGCAGTAAACTAATTGTATGTAAAGTCAACGGGTGCATGTTTAAGAATTTTAATTACAGTTCCATGATTGCTTTATATTCAATTCCTAACATGCAGGTAACACAGCCTTTATGATGATAAGCAGTTTAATTAGAAAGCCAAGATAAGAAAAAAATGCCTTTAAGTTACTGAGTTTCTTCGTGCTGGCCATGCGATAACTTGAGCACATAGTTTCCCCTGGTATTTTAAAATATGAAATGCTAATTCTACCTAAGCCTTTGTTTCCTCACACTATAACAACTGCTTTATATGCCATTTGCTTCTCTGTCTTACAGGTGTCAACAGCACAGTTTAATTAGATCACGAACCTCAACCTGTCTTTAATCTTTGAGCGGGTCCATGCAAGCGAGCAGTGCCCCACACTGCATGGCTGGCGTGAGCCTCCCAGCGAGCTGAGACAGTGGCAGCAGCGTGCTTACCCTTTCAGCAAACTGTCTCGGAGGATGGCCATTGATTTCCTAGTTATTATGAACATGAAATTATTGAATGACAGATGATAGAGTGTTAGGCCCTACAAGTATTTTCCCAAATGGGTTATCTAGCTGGCGTTGCCATGGTAACGAGTCTGTTTGACAGCGCTTATGACAAAGAAGTCTTTGCTCAGAATTCAGCTACAAAATAGCTCCTTGCTTCCTACCTTATCCTCCCTGGCTGTATCTAGCACCTCCTCAACACCTCCCCAGCCCATGCCTTCAGCTCCAACATCGACCACGGTAGCCACCAACCATCAGCCCTCAAAGACAGCACCCTCCTGTGGCAGGGTATGACATTTTAGCCCAAGATAATGTTTATCTCTGTAAGATAAAGTAATAGGTCTGACAGTGCCACATCCATGGGGAACACAAGCTCTGCATTAGGACACGCAACTGAAAGCCTAAGAGGAACCACTTTCACACACCAGCTACCACCTTGCACAGTAAAAGGTTAAATAATTTCTTGCCAACATGTCACTTTTGTTGCAGAGATACAGTGAACTTCTTTATGATTTTTCTCTTTTTTTCTTAATTGTAATAACCTGGAGTTGGGTACAGAATGGTTTCTTTATTCACAGGCAGCTACATGGTCCAAAGCACAGTCACTGCCCCTTTCCCCATAGCAGCACACATGCCCCTGTACCACGGCATCTTTACTGTCAGGGAGGAATTCACAAGCAATGCTCTCTAAGCAGCACAGAACCACAACTCCACATCAAACGACACAGCAGGGATGTTGCTAAGGCTTAGATCAAACAAAAAGCAAAGCACAGGAAAGAGATACACCTCTGGAATACCTGCTTAAGCTTTGCTTTCAATTAGCCTTTATTCACCTTCAAGTTATGACTCTTCTTTGTTTTCTAAGTTCTTTTTCTGCTATCAGGACATTGCATTAATAGCCTAGAATAAAACACAGGTGCCCACCTTCTCCAAGTGCCATCACATTTGCTCAACTCTTCTAATTACAAAACACCTCTATTTGGAGCTTCTGACTCCAAAGAAAGCTACTTAAAAAAAGAGAATTCTATGTGGATATAAAATTATGTGTAATAACAAGTTATTTCACTTAAACTGAATTGCCCACATTTTAATTCACCGGTAGTTTTCCAGAAAGATAATGACAGGAGAAAGAATTACTACAGGAGGAGGACAGCCCAAGAGGCTCAGGCAAATAGGTACCACAAAGACGCAGCCGGGAAGGTTCATGTGGCTGAGTTTTGCTGCCCAAGTTACCAACTCTTCTCTGCACGCAGTCACCATCTGTTTTCACCCTGCGCAGGCCATGATGAATTTTGCTGTACTTTGTTCCCATGCTAAGTGGAGTTGAGCAGCATCTCAGCTGCCATTGTTTGAGTTTTTATGTGTGGGTGGAAAAAGGGTTAGGAAACGCAACAGTATTTTCAAAAGGAATTAAGTTATCCCAGCTGAAGGTGAAAAAGTACACCTGGGAAATCTGGAAGCAGGTCTCATTGTGAAAATATACATTTAAAATGTGCCCAAATATTCCCTGATATCTTTACCAAATGAGAAGCTTTTTTCCTTCAATCTCTAATAAAAATCTATCCCAAAAGGTGTGGTTTATGTCAAGCTGGAAAAGCACAACAAATAAAACCTTTTAAAGCACACAGCATTAATGAGGACAAATAATGAAAACAAAGAAATTCAGGACTAAGAACAGAGCGAGAAAATTGAGATTAGTTTCTGCAATGAAGCTGAAATTGTTGATCTGTGCCAAGTATCTTGTTTCTGGCTAATATATACTTTAGGTCTTAAAATATTTTTAAGTGCATTAAAAAAAAATATTCCTGGTACAGCCACATCTGCTCATAACAGCACTTTTATAAGACAGCTTCAATTAGAGTTGGCTCTTGATGAGCCTCGTCTAGGCTGTGCTGCATGAGCAATAAACAAGGCACTGAAAGCACATGGAGAGCTGTAGTTTCACGCTGCCACCAGCCCCCATTGTCATATTTCCTCTCCACTCATCCCCTCCTTCTAGCAAAGCTGTAAATGTTTTAGGGCTGTATGATAGTCCCTGAGAAAAACAGCAAGCATATGTGGTGTATTTTCACTAAAAAATAAAAGGAGATCCTAATTTCTAAAGTGTGCCTTCTGTCCAAAGTATACCCTTGACACTAACTCGGCTGTAATGCAAATCACTTTACACAGATTACTCAGCCATAGATGATACTACGTTACCATCAGAAGGGTATTAGTCAACAATTTCTCATGGAGTCCAATTACAGGTTTTCGATATAATTCCCTGACTACCCACTAAAATTTTGCTGATATTTGCCCATCCAAAAGGCATTTCAGGAGCGCAGATAATATCCATTACAAAACCATTCTGCGGTTTCTGACATATCTAAGTTAAATGCACAACAGGGACTGGAAGGCTGCTACAAAACTGCAGATTCAGGATCTATACAAAACAAAGACACTATGTCAATCCACTCGTCTTTTTAAATGGAGAGACATTCAAGTATGTGAAGACCAAGCTGAAAGGGATGCATCTAACGGTGTAACAGTATACCACCTTTTGAGCACCACTGTGACACAACTCAGGACCTGCGTGGCCCATCAGCATAACAGATGTCATCTGGCCTTTCTCAAATTTTTTATGTAAATACAAACCCAGCATCACATGCATGGAATTTTTAATTGTCAGAAAAGATGATTTTTTTGGCAAAATCCTCTCCTCTTCTCTCTTCCCAAACAGATTTTCAAAACATGTTACTTCTGAAGACATCTCAGTGGCTAGATGGTTCAAGGCACGGGTACTGGCTACAAAGCCCTCCACCGGCAGGTCACAGGTTTGAATTCAACCCCAGCTGGTAGTGACTGAACATTACTATGCTGAGACAGCTGTTCAATGGTCTATCTGAAACAAGCTGCTAGTTTCAGTAAAGTTCCTACTAGGCAGGTGTTTGCATCAATAAAATCACACTTCATTCAATCACCTTGTTGGCAGTATCAGCAAAGAGACCAAGGGCACAGTGGATGTGGGATTGCATATGTACTCCTGAATGAGAATCAAGAGCTTTGGCAACTTTAGGATTGATGTACAGTGATGAGTAACACAGAAACATGAGCTATCACTGACTTGTTCTAGACAAAAAAATAGGAGTTCTCTGCCTTACCATTAGCATTTCAGACAACCATTTCTTGGAGATTACAATTCTCCTTAAGAATTCTGTATTTCATATGAGTTCTCATATAATGAAAAGAATATCTGAAGGACTTCAAGGTGGAAGCAAATTCTTATAAAGAATTGAAAAGACCACTTTTCTTAGGGAAAGGGGGCAATTGTTTTGCTTTTTGGGTTTTTTGGTTTTTTTTTTTTTTTTTTTTTTTGTACTGTCTTTATATACTGTTTGCAAAATAAAGGACTCAAAATGTCGTTAAAGAAAAAAAGAATGGAAAGGAGCAAAAACTGTGACGGCTTTCTGTAAGCATATTTCTTATGTGTGGGATCTCCAGAGAAACAATCATTACTTTATTGATTTATGCTACAAAAAAATGTCTGAAAGAGTACAGCACTGAAACAAAACTTAATGTAATGAATCAACCTGACTACTGGCTTTAACCACAGTCAGTGCACGCACATCAAAGTCAGTGTCCCAGAAAGCTGGGAATCAGCTCCAGTATTTTTAGCTACAATTAAACAGAACTGTGGGCAAGCTAATTTTCTGGAACCCCCTTCCAAATAGTTAGAGACTCTGTGACATTTGCCCTGTGAGTTCATGTAGCAATGAGTATGGTGCTTCTGTCTTGATGAGCACTTTTGGGTTCAGCTACTCATGGGACAATGGAAGCATGAAGGATGTTACTGGAGCTGGCTGGATATGCACCAACTATCCTCACTTAGCAAAGCTTTTAGAACTATTTTAAAGAATGTGGAAGAAAATAGTAATTTGATTATGCCCGGCCAAGTTAGCAGAGAAAAAAATTTATTGAGAACAGCTTTCAAAAGAGAGAAGAGGTAAAAAAATTACATTGCATGTTGGGAAAACAAGTGCTAAGGAATATCCCTTTTCTGCTTCACTGGAAGTTGCATGAAGTGATCTCATTTGACGATGACACTGAAAAGCGAATGAAGAAAGTGAAAGGCTACTTCACTCAAACCCTTCAATTTTAAAATCCTGATTAGAGTCTTAGTAGAGTGCAATATTGTACAAACACGCTTGTTTAAAGATAACATTAGTTAAGCTTATTTTGCTATGGCAAATCTCAGTAAGCTTTAAAAATATAAAGAATACATTTTCTCACCAGGCAGATTTTTCCTATAACACAAACAGCAAATTCAATATGCTGTTAAAAAAATTACTTCAGTCTAAAAGCAATTAAGAAGGGCATTTTCCCCCCAGCTTGACTTGTCAATCCTATTAGACCAAATTCTAATTAAGGGTGGAAAAGTGGCTATTTTATCTGCCAAATGAAAATAATTTAGTGCAAGTTAATGAGGACTGGCTTATAACTGATTAGTCATTTTGATTCTGGCTTGTTACAGTGGTAAAAATTACCTTCAAAATATACAGTAGGATCAGCAGTCATTTTCACACATTTGATAAACAAACAAAGCTTTCCTTTGTGACCAAATTAGGCACAAAAATATCCGAAAACAGGAACAAGATAGGTGCAACAGCTTACAGCTAGCTTGTAAAATATAGACTGCTTTGAAGAATAATAATATCAAAACGAGACTTGGCAATCTTTTCTCCACATCATGCTTTCAACAAGTAGACTATGACTAATAAAGAGAAAATGTCACTGTGAGAGAGGAGACCAATCTCACAAACCATTACTTGTGCAAGCAGTTTTCCCTCACCATGCTATGGTGCCATGCAGGAGTGCTGACATGAAGATTTTCAAAATCAAGGTTTTACCTGTCATCACGTACATTTTCTGAAACTAAGCTCATTATGGTGTGCAATGACAAATGCTACTACACAAGAATGATAAATCCTACTAGTCTTTCACAAGTGAGTACGGAGCTGCTCACCCGGTTCTGAAGGCACCCCAGGGCAGTCTGCATTCAGTGCACAAGGATATGAGAGTGCACATAGCAAAAATATCTTTAAACAGATCACCTACATCTGTTTTGCTTCTTATATTCTGGATGACTACGCAGTTGCATAAGCATTTGCATTTCTCAGTAATCATTTAGAGCGTTCACTACTTCCATAACAACTGAACAGCTGATACTTCTACTTTAGTGTCAGCACACCTGCCCTTGACAGCCAAACAGAAATTAGCAATGATATTTAATTTTCAGCATTTTGTCGAAAGATAAAAATAATGTCAAACAGAATCCTAAAGTCAGATCATCAGATGCCTAAAAACTCATCTCATTTTCTCATATGGACATGGGTACCCAAATGAGTAACTGGCTTCAGACAAATAAAATAAAAAGAATCAAGTCAAGATTGAACTGGCCACCTCACTACCTCAACAGATCCGATTTATGGCTGATTTCATTCACGTGAAGCAGATGGATCTCCACACGTACCTGCCACCTCTGCAACGAAATTATATAAAGTAGCTCTTCTACTCTGGCTAGAAAAGCTCCAAAGGCAGCAGCATGGTTTATTGTTAACATCAACCACTAATGAGACACCACTTGGCTGATTTTCTTCACACTTCAATAGTTTTATCTTGGTATTGTGACTTCAAGCAGATGACATCCCCCAGAATACAAACCAAAACCTGGAGAAGAGAGTCATGAAAAAAGAATCTCCCTTTGGATACCAGAAAACTAATCTTTGCAAGAACTTTAGGCTCTTAAAGGTTCAGAAACATATTCTTCAGTTTCTTAAGTACATGACCAGATCCTCCTGAACTTTAAACATATCTCCAAGCACCAAAACAACTTTGAAATCAGATCACAATTAGTCACTTAAAAAATAAAACAGTATCTCAGTTAACAACATTGCAGTACTTCTTTACACTGACAACTTATATTCTACCTGAGACACATCAGTGTTCTCTCTTGTCCCCTTTCTGCAATGATTTAAGGCAGCTGCTGTACCGATATTTTATAATATTTAGACTTGACATTGAAAAACACACATTCTGCACTTATTGACATACTGCGGCACATGACACCTAATTTAAAGCAAGTCACATTGACAAAAGGAGTTTCGCAGGGCTCTGCATCATATACCTTTATATTCATCTACATTTCTAGTTTACAAGGGAGTCTCAGTCAGCAGTGAAAATTAACGAGGAGGTAAGAGTATCATAAAAAACTTAAACATCTCCTATAGACTATTTACATGGACGTTTCACAATGACAGAAAAAAAAAAAAAATCCAGATCCTCACATAAGATTCTTTTAAGATTCAGGACTGTAGTTCTGTATTCTTTTGGAAATAGCTCTTGTTATTAGATAAATGCCCACTACCACCATGATAAGATGTTCATTATGTTAACGGTATCCAGTTCTCTGCGATAGGCTCAAGGGCCGCAAGGCCACTGTGCACTCCACTATCCCCCAATGCAGAGTGCCAAGCAGGGGAGCGCCACATGCCCTCCTATCTGTCAGAAACCTGCCACCACATCTGTTCTTGTCCACTCACATGCAAGAGAGAAATTAATTTTGCCACCTCCGCCAGGACATTTCCTAATCACCAGCTTTCAATTTCAGCTAAGGAAATACGTATCTGGTTTAAAACTGAGCAGCAACTTCATTGCTTTTTAATTTTGGATAGTCCCCCTGAAGCACTTTGCTCAAACAGCCTTTAATATGATTTGAAGCAGATACCACTCCAGGGCTTTCTCATCTTCATCACTTGTTTGTTTTGACCTTGACATTTATTCAATTAGAACTGATTTGCCAATCATGCACAATGCTTCTTAAAGTCCATTTCCATACACCACTGAATAGGCCCATACAGTTAGCAATGATCTTTCCACATGCTCAAAGAATGTACAAAAAGGAGGACCATACAAAACAGTCAAGGTGCCTGTCACAAGGCATCTGCTGTTTTCTTTCCTATCATTCTTCTCATTAAATGGGAAAAGAAGAGGATCTCTAAAATGTCTTTTGGCAAATAATCAGCTCCAACACAGTCTGTCAGATTAATCAGTTTCTTGAAATCTGTGTCAGTGGAGGAATGCCTCAAGTTCAGGAAAGCAAGATTCACCCCCTGATTATCACATCAGCTCCTCCACAGCTGGAGAAGAGAGGAGAGCACACAGTCCCTATCGCATCTCTGTCACAGGCTCAGTGCTGCAAGAGGAGGAATTGTTAAGATTGTCAAGTACCATTCACGAATTTATGCCTGTGGAGTTGCTCCTCCTGGAAGGGAACCAAATAACTCATACTTTTTGAAAATTGCTTATGACAGCTTTTCAGTCTGCTTCAGGCTGGCTCTCAGTGATGATTTGTATTTTCATATACCCCTCATACATTAAGAAATTTACACCTGTCAGGTCCTGACAAAGTGTCTCCATCTTCAACCTTTTCAGGGAAAAATTCTTTGCTTGCAGACATTATCCAAATAAGTTTCTACCAGAAGTCTGGGTGACATAACAGGTGGAGGTATAAGAAATATGCAGCAGACAAGCAGAGAATTTTAATGAGAGACAGGGACTTCTGCGCTAGCATGAAAGGGATGGAAATTACAATACTGATCCCTGACACTTTAAACTACACGTTAAGCCCATGGGTAATTGTTAGGAGAAGACATAAATGCCAGTTACAAAACTTTCTTTACTACCGAGGTTGACATCAGAATTTTTACTTCTATTTGAGGAATCATGCTTGGGGTCAAACAAAGCAGCTCGGTGAACAAGAGTCCTCATAAATAAGCAGAAGGTCATTCCTGCCGGTATGCTTGTTGATAGCAAAACAAATGTTCGTTTCCCCCAGCCACAGTGTCCAGCAGAGATGCTGCAGTGTGCGGGAGGTGCAAGGAGGTCCTCAGGCTCAGGACTCCATGTGTGTTCAGCCAAGCCCTGAAACTCCTCCAGAAAGGAATTCACACCCGGAAAGACACCACTTATCACAAAAAAACACTTTTGAGAAATTCTCATTAAAAATGCGAGTTCTGTTGCTCTGGTTCAGCGCCATCTCAAGTTACACAGCGCTAAACCCAAGTGTTCTGGTGCGAAGACACATTAGCAGTGTTGCCAGCTCAGACTACGCATGCTCCCCATGTGACAAGCAGCGTTCTGGCACAGCAGCTCCTTCAACAGGCTCATGTGTCCACAAATCCTTCGCTTAACCTCCCCTGTCGTCAAGCCCCACGAGGTTTCACTCAGCAACTGTGTTCCAAATACTTCATTTTCTCAAGGAAACTGAATTCAAGGAAGGCAGACCTACACATTGCCAGGCTGCACCATTGCTTGTGTAAGAAGGGTAGTGGGGCATGTCTGTGTGAGACTGTGCCTCCACAGCTAAGGATACCACGTGCCAGAGACCAACATAGATTCATAGAATCATAGAATAGTTAGGGTTGGAAAGGACCTTAAGATCATCCAGTTCCAACCCCCTGCCATGGGCAGGGACACCTCCCACTAAACCATATCACCCAACGCTCTGTCCAATCTGGCCTTGAATGCTGCCAGCAATGGAGCATTCACAACTTCCCTGGGCAACCCATTCCAGTGCCTCACCACCCTTACAGTAAAGAATTTC
>JAOEHX010034945.1:0-15004 GCA_025448015.1 Bolborhynchus lineola | reverse complement strand
AAAAAAAGGCTTTAATAGGAGATATATTGTATAACTGCATGAAAGTTAATAAGAAATGTTTATATTAAAGGCTTTTTATTTCTATTTTTCATTGTATAAAGAAACTGAACAAACTCAAAAGATTCCATTTCTGAATTCCTAAAAGTTCTGCATTCTTACTCCACAATTCTGTACTGGGCTTATATAAAAGATAAAGTTTAACCTATGCTTTTCCAGACCTTGTAAATAGCTAATGAATAGGTCCATGGAAAGTAATTTTATACTACTATTCTTTTGTGGTGATTTCCAAATAGGGTGATATTAAATAGCACCTGTTTTTTTTAAAAAAACTCACTTTGATACAGTAGTGCTTGCTAACAATTACTCAGAAATGACATTTTTAGGCAGACATACACATTTTGCATTACAAGATAGTTCAGAGAACTATTGAATGACATTATTTTCTTTAATAGCATAGACTCAGTTAACACTGTCATCCTTTCTCTCTCCCCCCAAATCACAATTATATCACTAACTCTGAGAACATTCCAAATTATAAACTGAAGAAATGGCTTACACTGATATCCTCCTAGCAGCTAAATACTGAACCAACTTTTAGACCAGTATAATTCACTATTATAGCATTAAAAAAACCCCGAAACTACACATCCAAAAACCTCCCATTCCTACATACACTAACAGAAACCTTACACAATGTTTTTGTCTTGCACCAACTTCAACAGGTTTAAATGCAAGTTGGGGATGCTCAGCCTGGAGAAGAGAAGGCTGCGTGGAGACTTCAGCAGCCTTCCAGTATCTGAAGGGGAGCTATAGGGATGCTGGGGAGGGACTCTTCATTGAGGACTGAAGTGACAGGACAAGGCGTAACGGGTTCAAACTTGAACAGAGGAAGTTTAGATTGGATATAAGGAGGAAGTTCTTTACTGTCAGGGTGGTGAGGCACTGGAATGGGTTGCCCAGGGTAAGTTGTGAATGCTCCATACCTGGGGGTGCTCAAGGCAGGGCTGGGCAGAGCCTTGGGTGGCATGGTTTAGTGGGAGGTGTCCCTGCCCATGGAACTAGATGATCTTAAGGTCCTTTCCAACCCTAACTGTTCTATGATTCTAAACAAAGCTACTGTCCAAACCTGACAGGGCACAGAGATAACAAAAAACATACCAACATGCTGAAAAAACCTCATCTGTTCTTTGGTTTGAATTCAACAAATGTAACTGTAAAAGTCTGAAATTAACACCAATTGACGTTAGACAGTATGGGTAGGCAGGATTTAGATATAAGTGTAAGCTTTTCCACATTAAAACAGAAATAATGTTGTTCCTATCTTGCCTCACACAGATAAACTGAGGAAGGGAGCAACTATCTCCTGAAGGAAGTTCCAACACTATAGTCTGAATTTTCTCGAATATCAAAGGCCATCATGGGCTTTCCTTACCTGGTGCAATTTTTCTTGTACGGCTGGGATCTGTGTGAGCAGCTCTGTCCACTGACTGTCAATGTAGGACAAACCTGCACGCAATGCTGCTGTATCCACCTTCTTCAGCCTGAGGAGCTGGTTTCCAGTACTCAGGACAGAAGATTTCTGTGATGATTTAGCCTCCACTTCTTTTGAAAACTCCTATAAGCAGAATAATTTTTTTGTGGAAATACTGAACTTGTTGCACTTGAAGCTTTAACTCAGAAAGCTAAGAATATCCTTCCTTCCCTTTAAAAAAATTATACTTTCTATTAGTGTTTACCAACTATACTTCAGACAAAGTAAGGACAAAAATTGTCCTCAACCACAAAACTATTTTCTGTTTTCAGAGTCATCAAGCTTTAAACGATTGCAAATGGCAAAGAAGTACTTAATGTGCATATATACCAGGTTTTTGAAGGACAGCACACCTATAGAAGTAGATTGGGACTTTTTTTGCATACTCAGTACTTAAATGATGAGAAGCATAAATGTTTACTTGTAACTGGAGAAAAAAAATGTATCCTAGGGCCATGAATGACTTACCAAAAAGGAATTCAGGTGATCTCGGACCGTTTCCAGCTCCTGAGGAACTGTCAAAGACTGCTGGCTCCAAAACTCAAGTCGCTCTTTTGCAGATTGCAACCAACGTATCAATTCATTTGATTCACTCTGATACCTGTGAAGACATTTTAAGAAAACTGTAACAGTCAACACCTCTTTTGCCTCCAACTAAGCAGTCTCTCTTCCACGTCAGAAGAGGATACAATATGCCAGAATTGATGTAAAAATAAAAATATTTCATTTCTTTTATCAAAATTCATAAAAACCCCATGATTTAATTTTAAAGACAGGCATGGTGTCAGGAAGTTCTTATTTCAGCCATTATACCCACAATTACTAATAGTGCCTTTGTATTGGCTTTTAGGAAAGTCGTAAGTTTAATGAAGGACTAGTAACTCAGTTACAAATCTGTTTGGGCAAACTGTAACAGCACCTTACCTATATAGAGTTTGCTTTCCGGGGGTAATGTCCCTACCAGAACATACTGAGGCTGCTCATGCTACCTAGGTAAGCACACACCTTTTCTCATCAACTTGTATGCACGTGGGGCTTCTAAATTAGTCATATAAATAAGATACCTTCCGACTTCCTCTCACCAGCTGTTATCTCATACATGTTCTACAGCAAATGAAAGAGTATGATAGCAATTCCAAGACCAAAAGTAGGATATTGTAGAGAAGTCAAACTATCACATACATCTCAAAGCACTGTCTTTTAAATGTTGAATCTAATAGTTCCGGGTTCAAAATTATGTTGACCTGAACAGCAAAGGTGGAGAAATTTATACTGTCCCTTACATCAATATTACCTTGTCCAGTGCTTCAATATTGTCTCCAGCCTCTGAAGCTCCTTGCTAACCTTACTGGTGTTACTTAACCAGCGTTCTCCTAGTTGGTTCAGCTGGCTTTCAAGATCTGAGCAGCTCACAGAAAAAAGGAGTCTTTTTCCATCATCTAGCACTTGGCATAATTTAGGTTGGTGCTCAGTCAGGTTAGATCTCAGATGCTGTAATAACAGAGGAGATGGTTAGACAGCTTTGCAGGTCTCTGTTACCACACTTTCTCAACATTCAGTTGTCTTTCACTGCCTTTTGTAGCATATCCAATGTCACCATGGCACATCACATTTTTTTTCAATCTTCTCCAGTTCTATAACACCCTGAGAACCATCAGGCATGTAACCTGCCCAAAATCTGAATGTGCTGTCAAAACACCCCCCCCAACATGCACACACAGTTCAAGATGTCTAGCGACACCTTCTTATGATGAACTCCTCCATGCTGTAGATAATTTACTCTTGAAAATAACTATGTCAAAAGAATCTTTGTGGGGCAATGCCATTTCTGAGACAAATTGATTACAATGTCAGAACTTAGTCTACCACCTGTTGAAAACTACTACAATGAAAGCTAAAGGTGTTCAGCATCAAGTTATAGACAGTGACTATTCTTCAGCCCTTCCAATGCCTATATTCATCTCTCTGGTCATCCAACTCTTCTTTCACTGATCTACTATCCTGCTACTCACGGCTACAAAAGAGATGGCCCCATCCTTCCAAATCACCGAACACAGAAGCCAATTGTTATGGCACAAGAAAGCAAACAAGGTACTGAAAAAGAAAGGCTGTTAATAGTGTTAGCCTGAATCCAACCTGGAGCAGAGACAGATCTCATTTAAATGCTGATTTGTAGGTGGGCAAATATACACCTGCCAAATTCTACTATCAGAACACAAATAGTAATAGATTTTATAAACATCCCTATATTTCACTAAGCTTGAGCATAAAATGTACATGCATTCCTATTTTTAAGTTCTGATGAAAATAATCTGGAGTATACAAAACTAGTGGTTTCATGGTGAAGACATAAGCTTTCTGTCACTCTTCTTATTTTGACTGATGTAAATAGAGCTCTAATTACAGAATCTTATATATGTGTCTGTGTGTGTACTTCCATATAACATATATTCACACAAATACATGTACAACTCCTAGAGTAGCATAAAAAATTCAAAGATAGTAACAAACTAATTATGATGGATTTTCAACCTAAATGTGACCATAGCAGAGTCCTAGAATCTGGATTTGAATAACCTAATTTATGTTACTGGCAAGAGAAGCAGAGGAAAGCTAATTTAGGGTCAGAAAACACAAAAAAGGCTTAGCATTAAAGAAAACCAAAATAAGACCCACACTCAATAGGTTTCTTAAGTTTTCCTCATACCATTGCAAAAGCAGAAAGCCATCTGGTAAAAAAACAATGTACATAAATTCAGAAGTAGACAAGAAGTCAATTTGCAAGAAAAATTGGCAGACACTTTTCTGTAAAACGAAACAAGAAAAATAACCAAACAACCCAACAACCAAAGTGCGTGGTGCAGAACAAGACAAAACACTAGACTAAAATTCTCATTTTGACAACAGATCAAAAAAACAGGATGTGGTAGAAAGTCTATATTTAAACTACTAGTTTTTGTTCCGTTTGAGGAGGAAGGCAACTTATGGAACCTCACGTTATTCAGCCTCACCTTGCTCTCTGGAAAGATCAAGGAGCAGATGCTCTTGGAATCCATTTTCAAGGACAAAAAGGACCAAAAGGTAATCAGGAATATTCCACCTGGATTCACTAACTTGACAGCATTTACAACAAAATTACTCTCTCTGTGGATGAGACTGACTTCACTATGGCCTTCGACACTGTCTCCCACACAACCCTCCTCTAGAAGTGGAGAGGATGTGGACCGAATAAATGTACTGTTACATGGTTTGAAAATTATCTGCATTACCTTTTTCAGACATTAGAGATCCAAGGCTTAATGTCTGGCTGGCAGACATCAGCTACCAGTAGCTGGCAGACTTTAGAACCAGTAATGCATAGAGTACTCCAGAGATTATTGACATTTGAGCTCAAGCATCTTCAAAGTCTTCATTAATGGCATGGATGATGACAGAGAGTGGTCCCTTTGTAAATTTGTTGGGGACAGTAATGTAGGGAGAGTGGTTGAGACAAAAAGCAAGCCACAGCACTGGCCTACATCAGGACTATAACCACCTATATAAGTTATTTTATTATCTGCATGGTGCTGATGACACCACATGTAGTGCATCTGATTCTGCTCTGCTCTCATCTCCCACCAGTTCAAGAAAAAGGAAGTAGTGAGGGTCTTGTGTAAAGCTATTAAGATGTTTAGAGACCTAGAGCACATGTCCTTTAAAAAGAGACTAAGGGAGGTGTGCTTATTTTAGACTGACAAAGAGGAGCTAAGGGCCAGTCTAGCAAAGGCCTACAACTCTTAGGAATAAAATTAAAAAGATGATAGAGATAAATATTCCTCCAACGTGCAACAAAATATAAAAAGGACAATGATGACAAGCTGAAAGTTGAAGATTTTCACTGGGCATTAAAGAAAACCTTTTCAGAATAAGTGGTGCAGCACTGCAGTTAGTCCCAAGCTCAGCTCTGGCATCTCCATATTTTGAGGTTTCCAAAGCCACTGCTGATCTAGGCCATGGCAACTGTCCTTCAATTTTTGAGGCTTGACTAGATGACCTTCAAAGGTCCCTTTTGTCCATTTTTTCCATAAAGAATATCTAAAATGCACCAACCTGAAAAAGCGTAATCCTCTCTGTAAGCCTGTCCTCCGTCTCTTCCACCAAACCAACAGTGGGGATGCTACCCTCCACAGCCTCCAACTGCCTGGTAAGTTCCTGGTAATCTTCATCCAGATGCACCCAGGTCTGCATGCACAAATTATCCATGTATATGGTGAATGGTAAATCTGGGTATCTAGAATTTTTATTACCTGATTTCTCAATCTGAAATCCTATAGCTGCATGGATATGAATGTACAGAAATGACAGCTAAAGCTAAGCAGCTATTTTAAATGTAGAGGAACATAACTTGTGTCACCTGAACGTCACAGCAGTTAAATAGCAAATATTACATGTAGTCTATCAGTACCCTGTGTGCACAACAAAAAGGACTAATGTCCCTCAATTCTGTTCAAGCACAGGAAATCAATGCTATAGATTATATACTGGTGGTTGATCATAATAGATCATAATGGAAAACAGCACAGAAATTCTCACCTCTAGAATGTATTCCAGCTCCACACCTCGTTTATGAGCCATCTTTAATACAGCTGAAGCTTGCATCATTAGCTCTGAACATGACTGAGTTTCCTTCAAGAGGGCAAAGCTACACATCTTTCTAAAGAGTGTTTCCGTCAGGATCATGTGAGACTCCAACCCCTGAAAATACTCCTGAGAAATTTGGGTACAAGGGAGTGGGTAAAGGGAAAAAAAGAGAAAGTGCAACTATTATTCAATTCATTACCAGTAACCCAACATCATAAGACAATAGTTGTACAATCAAGAATCTGTAGACATAGAATTAGATCAATTTATCCCTCCACCAACATTTCAAAAAATTCAACACGCAATTTAAAAAGGACAGTGGCCTTTTTAAAGAAAGAAACAGATCAGTCATCCTTTCCATGCAAATGCCATCCTAACTCTCATTCTCTAAATAGAAATAGCTCAAATAAGATATGCAGCAGCAAAAAATTCTGCCTAATAAAAAGAATGTGGAGAAGTTTTACTGTATTTTGGTGGTGCTATTAGAAAATGTAAATTTTTTGTTGGAAAACATTGAGTGGTGGATGAAACAGTTGTGTAGCATGACAGAACAAGAACAGGAACTTGTTATCAGGACAAGGAAGATTATGCAAACTATCCGGTTTCACCTTCAACAGAGCATTTGAAAGTCATTCATTCAGAACAGTTCATTAAAAATACAGAAAGTTTTAATATATTCTGATCTAGTACTGTCTCGCCATTCTGAAAAGCTCCTGAAACTTTAGGAACAGAAGGTAAGCAATTTGCTTTATACAAGCTTACAGTCATGATTAATCTTGAAATACGTCACAGTTTCGTACCTTATGTTTGTCAAGTAGCAACTGAACCTCTTCCTTAGAAGCAACAATCATTTTCTGGTCGCCAGCCATCTTTTCTTGGCCTGTTTCTACCAGGTCAGCTAGGTCCTGCAAAGCCCGTTCATACTGCCTCTTAAGAGCCAGATTCTGGTTCAGGTCACTCTGTCTGGATCCAATGATCATCAGCAGCTCATCATACTTATCCTTGGAGGTAAAAAGCAACAATGATGATTCTTATTTCACACCTTACACATCTTCCATCTACTTAAGTGTACTCAAAACCAAGTCTAACTGAAAGTATGCAAGAACTTGACAGGTTCTAGTAAAAGCAGAACATTTCCAGTTTCAGGTCACATTTAGCTATTTATCCCCTTTCATGTCCCCTCATTTTTTTTTTTTTTTTTTTTTTTTCCAGTGACAGATCTGAGAGAGAATTAAAACCCAGAACATAAGACACTGTTGAGAACAGCAGTCAACCTTCTGCAGACATTTGTGTAAGCATGCTAATCTTTATCTACTTGAACAAAGAGACAACAAGAGCTGAAAAAAAGCATGTTTTTGTGCTTTTATGTGATTAATACTGCTAATAATAGAGATGGCTGAAAATCTGATAAAGCAAAAGTAGAAAAACTAGGTGTATCTTTTATACACATCGAAATGATTTTAAATACAATTTTGTGAACTGCCTTATGAACAATAAAAAGAAGCATACTAATAGCTTTGGTATCACAAGACAGGTCTAGAAAGGAAGTTATGATTCATACCTGAATCTTAGACAGCTCTTGCACAGAAGGTTGGTCAATTTGTAGCTTTTCTACACGCTTCTTTAATTCATTGATTCCAGTATCTAGTTCCTTCAAACCTTCTTCTGCCTGCAGTATGACCTGTATTTGAAAATGACATCATTTAGTTTTAAGATTTAATGACAGCACTGTAACTGCCATACAGTAATATTCTTTTCTGTTTTCTGTCGGAAGTATTAATCATTCCTTGAATCTGCCAAAATTCTGAAGGATACAATGAAGAAAAGGTATTAATTCAAAGCTGGGAGAACCCAGCTTGATTCTTATAGTTAAATACAATATGGCATTATTACTTTTTTAATAACAAGTTGGTTTAGTATCATGCACTATGTTACACCAAACCTTGCTGTGAAGCTCCATGCTTTTAAGTACATAGCACAGGCACAAAAGGATGATTAGCTGTTCTACCACCTCCTTTTAAAACATTCTCTTTATTAACAGTCATTCCTGTCATATCTGAGCAACAAGAAATCAACCATCACAGCAGAAGACATGGAGGATAGCTAAGAACTGTGCACAGTTCCTTTCCGGAACCGAAATTACTGTCAATGAAAATTACTTATACATCCCCTTCGTGCTTGAAAAACTACAATTTAAGAACACAGATTGTTATTTGCAAAGGTATGCAGGTGATAACTTGACTTTTTTCAATGGAAGCGATAAGCTTTCCTAAGTCTTTCAGCTTAGGAGTCTGCTGACATAATGCATGCAGCTATAACAAAGATAAAAGCACTGTAGATTGCTGTAGGTAGTCCTTTGTAATGGCGCTTTTCTTCAATACTGCCTACCCAAACATGCTTGAACTATAGATGCAAGTAGAACATCTGACTCATAGTAATGCAGAGTATGCACAATGCAGTCACTAAACTTACATTTCATGTAGCTAAGTTACATGGCTAATTAATGGCCTTATTTCTACATTCCAATCGCATCTTGAACAAAAAGCAATACCTTTAAATTTTAATGTTTTATCAGCCAAGGTAGATCAATTTGGTTGCTTTTGTTACCATGCCGGTTTCCTATTTGGTAGTAAAATTAATGATACAGGAGATAAACTTTCGCCAATCTTTTGCACCAAGGAATTAAAAAGACACAGAGTGCCAGCTTTCTTATTCATACAGGAGACTGAAAATTCCTTCAAAAATTCATTATCAGGCATATAAACCCCAGTATTTTAGTTTAACTGAAGGATAAACCTCTCCCTCTTAGTCGTCTGCTGGCACTAGACATCAGCAGGTCTTGGGTAACAAATAACATCTGCAGAAAATAGCCCTAAGAATACTTCTTTAACTTCTCTCATTTGCAAAACAAAAACAAGAAATCAGGATATATTTTGTCATATTAATACTTAATTATTAATCAGGCAATTCCTGATACAGAAAAAACACAATTATTGCTTTAAATTAATATGAGTAATAGTCAAGATATTAGCATAAGGCAGTGCAGAAAAAAGTGCCTTTGGTTTTTAATGAAGTATAATAGCTAAACAATTTAGTCAAACTAGACTTTTTTTGGTTCATTGTACTGCTCAGTGTATATATAACTAAGTCAAGTAGGGAGACAAGAAAGACACCGTTGGTTTTTGGTTGGATTTTTTAAAATTTATAAACACATAGTACACTCTTGGAAGTACTCATTTTCATATATTTTATGTGAACATATCTGTTCTCCCCCCCAAAATAAACTGTTCTGTAGAACCCGTTTAGACTTTGAATAGAAATTTTCCCTCTTCTCCCCTCCCAAAGTAACTGATATTTGGTAATACCTGCATTTGTTCTGTTTCTGGTCTCTCAGCTGCCTCTGCTAGTTTCTGCAAAACTAAATATTTGGTTTCAGCCACCGATGTGAATAGGAGTTTCAGATCATTCTGCAGGAGACAACAACAAATTACAGCCAATCACAGCACAATGAAAATGAAAAATATTTTATGCTCCAAAAAGTTTAAAGTGTTACAGTTTTACAACAGCAGCACTAATTCAAAATTGGAAGCACCACAATTAGCCAATGCAAAACATTTAACGTTGCTGAAAAGCCATAGACAGTTATAAATGAGCTAGAGGCCAAAGAGACTCTTATTCAAAACAGAGCACAGTTCTGCTTTTGCCTTACAACAAAAAAATTAATTGACAATGATCATCAGCTTTATTTAACAAAGAATCTCTTTTTCTTGCGTAGTTTATTCAACCACATACATTTTTAAACAAGTTAGGTTTTACTTTTTAAGGCAAGTTTTTTCATTACCAACTTGAGCAAATATAAAAAGAAATAAATAGGGCTTCAACACACTGCAAGGCTAACTACACATTATAACTTTTAAAGTACCTTATCAGACTAGACACACAAATATTATTCAACAATTTTGTTAAGGTACAATCTATTAACCTTTTTTTTTTTATGCATTCATCCCAACAGAAAACTATCAGCAAAACTATATAAGGGGTGAATTAACGGTACAATTTTTTTCATGCAGTAATTATTTAAAATACTAAATATCTCCAATACAACAATAATGCACAGGATTCTAATCAACTTGTCTTTCTTCAGCAAAGTAAGGCCTTTCATGGAAAAATATATTTATTTTCATTAAAGCTAAGCCACAGTGGAGGCTGAATATAATGATATTAGGGAAGAAGGTAGAGACCAAGTAAGATCTGAAAGCATTTCTAAATGCTGCTTTAAAAGATTTCTAAAAGTGCATATTTCTCCACTTCTTTCTTTTTTTTTCTGCTGTGCTCAATACAGATAGCTTGAGATACAAGCTCTTACAAAATAACAGGATGGCTTAAAGATGATCAGAAAGGTGGGAATCAATACTATGTTTTCTACCCTATCTCAGCTAATAAAACCAGTGTACGCTAACATTTATGAAATTATAAAATGTATAGAGTGGAACAGTCAAGTTGCTACTTCTCCTTTGAAAACAGCAGTCAAATACTTCCTTTTGTGTAATGCCAGCAGGGTGAGAAAGCATGGGATGAATGATCACTTTAAAGTAATCGCATGAGTTGCAGGCAGCTTCTATCAAAGAGTTTAATTTTTGGATCAGATTTGGGTACCAAATTTTGCAAAGTTTAACAAGTAGTTTGACTTTTCAGTAAAAACTTGTGTCAACCTTGTTCTTTGGCATAGTACCAAAACTTCTTGCTTTGAGAATCACATCCTTTATATTCCCATTTGACGTGTACCCCTCAATTCTTTCAAATAGGCATCATACCTTGAAAGTCACTATCTGGTGGAGCTGTTCTCTCATCTGATGGCATCTCTGGTTTACTACTGACTCCAATAATGTTAGTCTTCCCAGGAGACAATCCAAAGTGTCTTGTATAATACCCCTATTATCACCATTCTCAGGAAATACCTGAGCAAATAAATTCCTGTTCTTATCCATTTCTTCCATTATTTTTTTGATTTCTTTGACAAGAGACTGATTTAGAAAACAAAAAAAGTAAAGAAAGTGACAATCAGACATTCTGGAAAGCAGGCAAACCTACTGCCATAATTATTGTCAATTTTGCACTGACACAGTAACTTTTTTATATTGTTAATATGGACACAATAAACAAAGTTATGCAGCTACACTATCCCTGATAGCAAAAAGCCCTCTGACTACTCGAGGAAAATAAGTGTTGAAACAAAATTATGTAGAATCATAGTATGGTTTGGGCTGGAACAGACCTTTAAAGTCCACCCTCCCTTCTTCAAAGACATCTTCAACATGAGCAAGTTGCTCAAACCCTGGTCCAACCTGACCTTGAATGTTTCCAGGGAGGGAACATCTATCCTCTCTTTGGACAACATGTTTCAAGGTTTCACCACTGTCATGGTAAACAGTTTCTTCCTTGTATCTTATACGAATGTATCCTTTTTTACTTTAAAACCATCACCCTTTGGTCTATTCCCTCTCCCTTCCCTGCTTCTCCTGTCCTCCTCTCCTACCCCTCCCTTCCCCCCGCCTTGTTAATGGGTTTGTAACTATTTCCGTACCCCAGAGTATTCTTCCCTCTTTTTCACTTCATTTCAATTTCAACAGCGTTTGCTAACACTTAGCAAAGAAGTTAAACATCAAGAAAGACTCTATATTTAATTCTCTTCCAACCAGGCAAAGTTTGGCCAGGTGCTGCTTTCTGCAACATTCTCTACACAGTCAATAAGGGTCTACCACTAGCAGGATACTGTAGTTACATACAGATTATGACACCAACAGTCACTTATCCAGGATTCTAGTATTTTCTCTCTAAACACGATATAAAAAGCACCCATATTGGCAATCTAAAGAAGGTCCAAATCATGGATCCCTTACCTCTTGCTTGGAGAGGTATGTTTCTGTTTCTTCCTCTGGCAACAGAGCTGTAGCAACAAAGACCTGTTCTTCTACACCATTTAGCCACAAGGATGCAGCTGTGACACCATCATACATTTTCTGTTCAAGATGCAGGCCTTCTTCTGCTTGTCCAACCTGGGCAAAAGAAAACAGAGAAGTCCAGAGCAGAAGTATAAAATACTCTTTCTAACATCTTACGTCTATGAAAGGGCCTGATTTCCAGGTGGGAGCCAGGGGAGTTTTCATTGTAAATGTGGCTCTGCTGGAGGACAGGTGTAAAGACAACAGAAAGGTTACCTCAGATGACACATCTTCAAAGACCTGATTCAATTCAACCAATACAGGTGACACAGAGGATTTAGCTTCATCCTGTCCTTTCTTACACAAAGGCATTGCAGATATCAGTCTGTTTGGCCTGTTATAAAACTGCTGAGAGAGATGTACTAATTAGGATGCTTCCACCACATACAGGGCACAAAATTCAGCAATACAGATTCTACTGCTGAGAATATCACGAAATAATGCTCATGGTTCTCCCATGACTGTTCTGTGTCATGAATATCTTGAATAAAAGACTGATTAACATGAGGTTCACTAGAAGTGTAGGGTAAATACTTGTGGCTAGAATTGGTAATTACTTGGGTCTTGCTTCTGGTTTATTTTTAAAAAGAAAAGTTAATTTTTTTTTTAATGAAGACAAGATATGTAGGAATTTGGGAGTGGGTTTCAATGTAATTTTATATAAAGAATTGACCCTAAGTGTATTAGCAATAAAATTCAGGATGTATGTTGATATAGATCATGTATTGCCCCTGATTTAGTTGATTAATCCCTGTTTTTTTTCAGTAAAAATTCTGTCTCTGAGATGGCTTGTTTCTTTGTAACATACCCACTAAGGTCAAGAATTTAATGTAACCAATACATTCAAACTGCAAATATCAGTTTTTCCTCTAAGTTATTGCCAGAGTACTGTCAATTCCAATTTGTTACAGAATTATCCTGTGTTAGAGAAGTCACTCAAAATTTTGTACGAGCCCTTTTTTCCTTTCTAGTGTATTCACCTGAGTGGTAGTACAATTCAAATCAATTGAAAAGAGAACAGTGCTAGTGTCAATATTCAATATTTTCTAAAGATGTCACAAAAATAAATTATTCCATATTCTTTGCATTAACTACATCACCTTAATATATCTTCTATGAAAACACTGTACCTCATGCTGTGACAATTGCTTTCATAAAGAAAATACAAAGAGACATTAAAAATAGCTACCAGCTGTTCTTGTCCCAGAGCTTTCTGAAGCAGTCTCTGCTTTGTATGGAATTCCTGGTTCAGGCTTTCCCATTTCACTTTCATCTGTTCTTCAGTTAATGGCTTCTCACCCTCCAAGATCAGTTCCTCAGAAAGTGTATTATGCTTCTCACTGAACAGGAACACGCATAAAGGTTTAACAAATACAAAAGCTCTAACTATATAAGGTGTTTATTTCATCTTTCAATTAGGAAATTCTACATTTAAATTCTATGAGATTTTTTAAAGTTTTGACTTTTTTTGACTCCTGCACTTCCTCTCTCAAAATGCCAGAAATATGAGTTTAGCTTTGATAAACAGTGAGTGAAGTTCATCTTTAACTGTTTGATTTTTGTGTTTGTTTACATTGTATAAGATCATGTAACAGAAGGAAGTCTCAAAGAGAGGAGATAAGAACTTTCTGGCATTATAATAAACCAAAACACTGAATTAACACAAATGCTGAGGAAAACACACTGAGTACAGCTTAAATTCCCCATGCGCAAGTCTTGGTTCTGCTGCCTCATGGTCTAGGCTTCGGCAGACTACAATGTTTGAGACATTAGCTACGATTCACACACCAGTGCTGGACCATAAAGTTACAGTAACTGATCCACAGCTTGTCTGCTGACCCCTACTAGTTTGTAGTTTTAGTATGATGCTTGATAGTAAGAATAAAAGAATTTCTAAATACTGGAAGTGATCTATTAGCAGAAAACAGCCTGTATAACTATATTATCAGACCCCTGAATTGTAAACCACGACTCCAGTATAGTAGGTGCTGTGTAAAAATGATAAAACAAAAATTCTAGGATTATATGCAGAAGGGGATGTAAACATAAGAATGACAAAGCACAGTCATAAAAATTTACTTTGCAGAAGAATACATGAAAGCACACCTTATACATATGCCTTCTGGAGCACCTTGCTGTGTTAAGATTTCCTCTCCACGGCATGCTACTGACCGAAGCAGATTCTTCTGCTCTTCCAGCTCTTGCTCCAGTTCCTAGCATAGCAAGTTACAAAAACCAAAATGAACTTAGACAGATTGTTTTTGCTCTGGTAGGATACGTCTGCATTTTATAACTGTTGGGCAAAGATAGCTGAGCTATTTCTGATATGGCTTTTTTAAGCACAAAAAGCAGTGCAAAACACACAGGGCCACAGAAAAAAATGGGTACATAAACTGTATTGTGGAACTAATTGAGCAATGCAATGCAGTTTTGAGAACCTAACCTAGTGAGGATGTCTGTGTATCACTATACACCTTGTGATGTATCTTAGCTTCTATAAAGACAGTGTTTACTACTTTAAGGAATTACTGTCATCTCTTTTGAGTAACTTTAAGGATTGATTCAGTTTAACTCTACTGATCGATAATGGAAGTACAGAGTGATTAAGTGATTTGACCATGGTCACCAAGGAAGTCTTGTCTGCCTGGCTCTAACAGATATAGTGAGCTCAGATGTGTCATTACAAAAGCACTGAGTGAGAAACAGAAGATTTCAGTACCCAGGGAAGTTGTGAATGCTCCGTCCCTGGCAGTGTTTAAGGCCAGCTTGGACACAGCCTTGGGTGATATGGTTTAGTGGGAGGTGTCCCTGCCCATGGCAGAGGGGTTGGAACTAGATGATCTTAAGGTCC
>JAOEHX010034943.1:0-10818 GCA_025448015.1 Bolborhynchus lineola | reverse complement strand
ACATACTTATTTTACCCAAAATATAAACATGATCCTTTGGTCCTAATTTTAATTTCTCAGTACTCTAACACTGAACTAGATGTAAACAACCAAATCTAAATTGCTACACTAACTACAGGAATTAAATTGAGGCACATGTAACCCAAAAGTGATAATAGCCTGGTTTAGAAAAAATTAATTGATGATGCTTTTGTATAAAATAATAAACAATATAAAATAATTATCAAATGAAGCACCAGATAGCTGTGAACATAACCTTTAGAATATGAATCTCACTTACCTCTAATGTTTCATTCTGGGTGTTATATCGTGGACAGAGTCTGATAAGGCTTGATGCCCCATCCAAAACTTCACAAAGCTCTTTTAAAAATACACCACAGAAAGGAACAACTTTACAGCCTGGAATATTGAGTGCTCGGTTAACTACTTTCTTGTATTCAGATGATGACTCATGTTGTGCCATAGCATCTTTCAGACTTCTCATGGTTTCAATATCAGACTGGTCCATAAATTGCCACATTTTTAAAACTTTCCTTGACCTATCGCAAAAACAGATTACAATATCTATTAAAAATATTAATTTACATTCAACACCAACAGCATGTATGTAATAGGGGAAATTAGCATCATTATTTAGAAATTAATGCATGAAAGCAAGATTATTTTTATGAGAATTTGGGGCTGTGGACCATTTTGCCCTCTTTGAATTATTAAAGTACAAAACTAAAAAGAAGAATCAAGCAGTCTGATCTACTGGAATCACATTTGTCATTTTAACAAAAGCTCAGCTGCATAAGACATAAAAGCAGGCTTTCTAACACTTTCATTGTGTTACTGCCTTAAATTCATAAAGGCCTGGGAAGAAATAAGAAAAGATGAAAGAACTTACACAGATAAACCAGATCATTTATTACAAATTCCTTTAGTTGAATTATGAAAATTCCATAAAGTTAGCAAAAGTGTTTTTTATTTAAATTAAATTAATTTAAAATAATTTAAATTGATTTTTCCCCATTTCTTTTACAAAATAGATTACTTATTTTCATGGAAATAAGTAAATCGGGACTGTGTTCCAGCTCTCAAGCACCAATGCAGTGCTGTAGATGAAGAGAGCCTTTGATTTTAAGCAGAAATAGTTCCTGATGCTCCCTGAGGACAGTGGATACAGCAGGGAGCTTTCCCACCTTCTAAGCTTTATGTTTGTGCAATGATATGGCCTTTCTACCTAGTCCTGGCCCCAAACATACCAAAAGGTCTACAGAAAGGCTAACCCCCTTTCCTCCTCTGTCTGGGAAACACTGCTAAGCAGGACCAAGCCTTCCTCTCCTCTCTTTCCCGTGTGCTGTGCAGATGCATTAGAGATAAAATTAAGCCTTTAATTGGCTTTGTATTTTCTCTCACAACTTACATGACTTGTAGGCTGCTCAAAAAGACTCCCCATGCCTATGAGTGTTTCAAATGTGTTTTACATGGCAAAAATGTAAACCAATTACTCAATAAGAATCCTTGCTAATCTACAAAGAGCAAGAATACAAACACTTTGAAGCTTTGCTATACACACATGATATACAAAGATGGTCAAAACTAAGAAATGGGAAATATGGTCTTAACTCTTCCCTGTTCAGTCCTGTTGATTAACTTTATTTGATTAGATTAAACACAACTGCTTCCCCATCTTCTTTTGATATTTAAAAACTTCTGCTAAAAAAAAATCCCTGAATAAACAGAAGTATATATTCTAATATATTTAGCATATACCAGGAAAAACAATGGTGTCTCCAGAGCATTTGTAAAAAACAGCTTTTAGCATGCTTCATTTTTCCAAAAGGGATTACTAGAAAGTCACAGGGTGAGATGATGTGATTTAGCCATGGATTTCTGTTTAGCCCACTGTTCTCCAGAGACATCTGCTTAGCAGAAGCTGCAGTGTAATCTGTCACTGAAAAGCCATTTAAAAAAAGAATTGTCAGTACCTCAGCCCTGCCAGAAATTCCATTACAGCATTGTAGTTGCCCATATTCCAGCAGCATTTTGCCACATGTACTAAATATGAGAAGACTTCTCGTTTCTCCTCCATAGAACCTGCAGTCAGGATCAGCCAGGTAACCCATGAGCTCACCTTGTAAAATAAAACAGATGGCACAGTCAACCAAAGCAATGCCACTTTGAGAATTCACGCATACTTGATGGAAAATGTGATGTTTTGTGGTTTCCTTCTGTCAGCAGGCTATCAGGCAAAATTCTACTTTTACATTCCAGGCTAAATCATATACAAAATGCAAACACACCTTAAACACAGACATACTCATATTACAACAGTTAAATCATAAACTACTCTAGAAATACTTAAAGAAAAACTTACTGCATCTTACGACATTCCAAATATGCATTTAGGCCACAAAAGAATGTGGACAGATTTCTAAAGCTGCCAGTGAGATCTGCAGTGTAAACTCTTATTAACATAACTTACAAATCTCAGCCTCACATTGAATAACCCTTGTTCTTACAACACGGACAGTGAAAGTTGATAAATTGGAATTTTATTTTTACTTAACTTCACAAAACTGCTGCTTGCATTTACTGTACAAATTTGCTAATTCCCATATGCACTGAACATTTAAAATAATTCATATTGCCTATTTGCAAGATCACAAATTCAGTAGAAAAAAAACCTACCTTCCTAAGTGTGACCATACTACCAACTTCTGTTCTGATTAATTAATGACAGAATCAGAAATTAATGTCATAAGTGATTCTGTTTGTATTTAAACAAGTAAAAATCAAAATTTCATTTTATCAGTGTGCAGATTTTCTTTCCAGTTTATGTTCCCACAACATCCATAAAAACGTAGCTGTATTTCACATAGAAACCTGATTTAAACCAACTGTTCCTTTTTACAACATGATTCCCTAGGGGCTTGATTTTTATCATTGTGTAAACACTTAAGAAGCAATAAATGTGATTTGTTTACTGACACTGAGTTCCATTTCTTGGTCCTGAAGGTCTCAAGTGTTTACATACAATACCAATGTGAGGAGAAGCTTATAAAAATTAGGAAATGTTAGTTCCCCCCCTTAGGGGGCATAGACTTTTATTTTAAAAACCAAGTACATGAAATAAAATGTAAATGCATTAGTACTTGCAGGGAAAAAAAACCACCAACCAACAACACTAAAACTATAAAGGACTTCCATTTATGCAAGTCTTTTCAGATGCAGCGTTCTAAGCCTGTCACTCCTGAGGGAGAACAGTCAAAGCGAATGAAAAATCTAAGTCACTGTTTAATCTTTCCAATGCCCAAATCAATCAAGAACTATAGAACAATGAATGAGAGATGCACAGACAAGAAGCCATAGCTCAAATATATGTAGTGTATATATGCGTACAAAACCATCACATTTTTAAGACTGAATTCCTGAAGGAATGAGGCTGTAAAATCATTCTGTCTTTCATGCAGTGAGGACATACTTGGGAATGCATACCATGGTGATGGGGATGCGAGGAACAGAGGACAATGGACCCATTTAAAAACAGTATTCCATCTGTCCTAGCCCTCATTGGACCACTTGGGTATGGAAAGACAGAGCTAGAGGAAGCCTGCTTCAGGTCTAGTGATTACCAAAAGAAATCAGGTTAACTACTCTTTCAATAATTGCTGCATCCTTTATAACAAACATGCAACAAGAAGAAAGATTAGGAATAGATAGCAGGTACAGAGCTTTCAGCAATGGTAGAACAAGTACCAGAGTCCAATGTCGTACATCCAGAACAAACATTCTCAAACACTGTTGCTGTAGAGACCACGATACAAAATAAATAAAAGCTATTAATACTACCTGCCCTATACAAGATATATCTAATGGCTGTGTCAGCTCTGAATGAGAATTTGAATTTAACTGAAATTTTATTTGAAGTGCTCAATTGATTATTTCTAAGATGTAAAAACTGAATCCATAAGGAAGTGCACACCTGATGAGCATTAGGGTATAGAAAAACACAAAAAAAACCTGAGAGCACTGCATGACACGGGTCAAATAAGGACAAAACCAGAATAAAAGGTAACACAATTAATGCATTTAATAAATCAGAAATTGTGAAGCAAAACAGTTCAATCTGCAGATCAAGGTTGGCATAGATTTGTTTGTGTATGCTGGAAGAAAATCACATATTGTTTTTGGATAATATTCCCTCTTTCCAGAAATGGCTCTCTTAGGGAATGCAAATACTAAACATGCAATCTTACAAAAAAAAAATCTGTATTTTTTTGGTAAGAAATGCCAAGTTTAGTAATGACAGTGTGGTTAATATATGTTTAAGGTAGTAAAGATGTAATGCTCATGAGAAAACAGTATCGAAATTGATAAAGAATGTCAAAAAAAGCAACTGAATTCAGACTCTCCACGAAGAAGCAACCTTGAAACTAGGACAGCCACTTGTGGAAATCTAATTTAATGGACAGTTTAGGACTGCTATAAACAATTATGAATTCTTACAAATACTGTAAAAGCAAAGAGAAAATGATAAAGGTCAGCATGAACAAGGCCTTGTAGCATTGAGATGGTGTATGTATATATAAGGGCAAAATAAAGGTGCAAAGGCAGTAGTCTCCCGTGAAGCTTGCGCTCACGCCTCTTTCAGGACAAGAACAGACTTACAGGAAGAGTAGAAAATATTTTTTAAACCTTTTACTAAATAAGAAGGAAAAAGAAATTTTCTTAATTTGTAAATTTTGAAACAGAATGGGCAAAGGCAGGTATAATGGATTGGGCAGAATTAGAGAGCAGAAGTGAGCATCTAAAGATACAACCCACTCCTGAAAATTAGTCAATTTGATTGATCTGCTTTAGAAATTTCAGTATTTTCATTTTTCTTGGAGATCAGGAAAAGTGTGAGGAGCAGGCTGGGACACTTCAGTCAGATGCAGATAATGGAAAATTTCATTTATATCATTTTACATGTTGATAAATTTAGGAATGAAGCAGAGCTGTTGCTCTACACGTGCTACAGACTGTTCCAACCTACAGTTCTTTTGTCATATCTAGCAGTAGCCAGGAGTCTAAATTGACTTTTCTGGTGGTTCTGAACAACACCAGGTCTCCATAAAGTTTTTCTATGAATTATTCAGAGACTGTTGATTAATCTGAACACATCATACATTAATCTGAACACATCCCCCGGAAAGGGGGATTATGGGCTTTCTCAGAAAAGCTGGTATCTCAAAACTGGTTTATTGGAAAGTTTTATCAGTCTGAGACTGGAGCAGCAATGATTAAAATGGGTAAGTACTGTCAGAAAGGAGAGAGCAGAGGAAAGGAGCAGAGAAAAAGGTCATCTCCTTTCATTCAGGGAAGATTCTGCTGAGTGCTGTGTATAACATCTGCAATAGCTTTTGTCCCCCTAGCTTTTTTTAGTGAAGACAGCTGGAAAGGGAAGAAAATTCAGTCAAATAACAGAGCTGAGGGGCATTTCCCCAAAATTAAATGTGGCCCTGGAACCTAGGTAGGAAACAAACACAGATCTCATTGAACCAATAGGCTTTACAGGAACAGAAAACAGAAGCTCACCTCAGCAAACTCCCTGAATATTTTATTCTGCCCAGGCAGATTAAACTGATGGATCCACAAACTTTATAATAAAGAAAAAATATTCCAAAGCTCTTCAATAAATGTATACTGAAATAGCTTGGATATGGCATTAATTTGAGATGATGATTCATTACATCCACAGCTAAAAGGAACAATGTACAAGCAACACTGAAATGAAGGTCAAGTCGAAAGGACTGCAATCTTCAGGAAAAATCTTGTTTGACTACTTAGAGGAAACTTAAGTATATTAATCAAAACATACACTCATTAAACAATATGCAGTAAACCCACTCCACAACTTTGTGCTTTATTGATAAACTTGAGCAGTCCAGCATATATCCTCAAAAGCATGGCTTGCTAGGAATCACCAGCATTCTCAAATGACTGTCCAGCTGCCACTGGATCCCCAAAACACCTCAAAATGTTGACACTGAATTTTTGCTGCCTTGGATGCATAAGCTGCCTCTGCACAGCGGGTATTCAAAAATAACAAACTTTTCAAGATCTTCATTCAAATTAAAGTTCAGATGCTGCCTGTGTACACCTGAGGTAGATGGACCTCACGGAAAAGACAAGCAGAGATTAAATGTTTTTTTCTGCTTTGGCAAGCAAGTAGCACAGACAGTGTTTTAGAGTGACATAGTTTCTCTGTCACTAAAATCAGGTGTGATTTCTGCCCCTAAAAGGGGTTTTCTAGCAAGGAGGAGACAGCAAAGCGAAGCTCCATCCTGGTAGCCTCTGACTTATGGACACTTCAGCCATTTGGATACAAAACAGCACCTCCTCTTCCAACAGTTCATTCTTGGTCGGCTTGCAGAGCTATCTCCCCATCTGCATTGCACCTGAGGAGCACCTAATGCAAGGATGAAGAACTGCCAAGTAGCCAGCTGCCCAGTCAGCCGGCTGCCACTGCCACAGAACGAGGGCTTCGCATTTCAGACACTGCCTAAACTAAGTAGCTCTGGGACACCACAGAGAGCACACCCCAGCCGAAAGACTGCACAGTAGCAGTCTTGCCAAGCAGATCAAAACACATTGAGGGTATTTCTCAGAATGACCAGTAATGCTTTTTGGTCCAAGTGTTTGTGTTAGGTATCACTTTACTGTCAGATCACAATATGCATATTGATGTATTAATCATTATTTCCTAGTTTACTTTTTTTTTTCTACACTTGACTGACTCAGTTCTGTTTACTTAACTCATTTTAAACTCCCTTCAGAACAGAAATCATCACAGCAAACCTATAATTAGATTTCCGCTGCACTGCTGATGAGTCTGAAAAGTATGAGAAAATGTATCCTGGCTTCATTGCTATAATCCACATGATTGCAAGACACAAGAAAAGTCAGAAGTTAAAATATGGTCTACTTAAGTAAGTTAGTAACAACATCTGCCTTTTCATTCAGATAGAGAAAAATTTCTTAAGGATTACTGCATACTAATATTAAGTAGTAAAAAGGAAAATCAAATAAAATAGATACTTAGAGATTTCAGTATTTTCTGGTCCCCTAATACAGAGCAGCACTGACAACATTGTGCCAAATTAATTTCAGATATATTGTAAAGTAGCCTCATTTGGAACTCTTCAGAGGTATAGGAGCCTCCTTTACATCTGAGTATGAGCACATAGATCTCAGTCTGATCTGCACCAGATGTCCAGGCAATGCAGACTGTAGCTGAGCAATGATCTCAAGCACAGTACAAGATCTGTACAGTTTTAGGGGTTTTGCAATTATCTTTTCTTATCATCCCTACTGTTTTGACTGCACTAAAATCTCTTGTTTTCAACAAACTCTTTCTTTAAGTTTTTTAGGCTTTTCTTACTTTGACCAAAGTTTTTACATAAATTCAATTTAGATAACTGCTAATGCATTTGGGAAAGGCATATTATAACTCAACATTAATCTTCAAACATTCTGTGAATTTCTTAGTCAGTGACTGAAACTTATTCAGTGTTTCAACTTACTTGGGATTTTTTACAACTGTAGCAAGACTTTTATTTAGGATAGACAAACCTTGGACCTATGGAGACATTCTCAGAAAGCTCCAAAGATTTCTGTTACGATTTTCAGTTTTCCCTTTTCATTTTTTTTTTTTTTTTTTTTTTTTTTTTGAAGACTATTAGACAGAAAAGTTAAATCTCCCAATTTGTCAGAGCAGGACACAGCTTATTACTGATGCTCAGCTGCATTTACTAGTGAAATACGAAGGATGTAAAGGAGACACCCATGATGGAAACTTGATCCTCAAGGTGTAGCATATAACCTTAAAGTCCTTACAAGTGTAAGCTACAGGACTGTTTACCATTAACTGTGCATGAAATCTGCTCCATATGGTGCACAAGACAGAACAATGCTTAATTAAAGTTAAGTGTTAAATGTATTCCTAAATTTGCCATGGATTTACTTCACTCCTTTTCTCCTTTTTAGTTTGCTAATGCTCAAGATTATAAAAATTCATATACATATATTTTAAAAAAGATTATACAACTTGTAGAGAATGTATTCTATGCTTATTTTTCATTGGACTGTACATTCAGCAGTGGTATTGAGCAAGGGAACTGTGAAGATTCTCCACCTGCAATGCCCAGTGTTTCGCCATTTGTACTGCTCTACACTCATTTCCCCAGCTCCTAAGTTTACAAGGCTTTCACAGTAATTCCCAAGCTACATACTTCAGTGGGTGATGCTACACGGAAGAAATGATGTCTTCTATTTTTGTATTACATTTCTTAGGAACTTCATACTACTTGTGAGATGCAGCTTTCAGAGGTGAAATGAACAAACGCAGCTGTCTACCTGCAGATTAGCACTTACCATTACTAGCATTTAGTATGAAATCTTGGTTTACCACAAACGAAGATTACAGTACATACCTTTGCTTGATAAAATCAAGGTATTTAAGTAAAATCTGAAGAACTTGAAAAATCCATGTTAAAAAAATAACCCTCAGCAGATATCTATCATGGTGTATTTATAGCAAGAGAGAAAATCAAACATTATCTTGTTTAAAAGCAGAGCTCTTAGTAAAACAGCATATTTTGACCTCTCCCTCTTTAGAGCAAAAATTAAATTCACTTTTCTCAACATTATAAAGTGTTTCCACAAAATAAAAGTGTTCTTAGGGGATATTATTATTCTAAAACTGTAAAAAGGAGATTAATATTTATGAGGCTTTGAAAAACACTAGCAGTGTGCAGCACTAGCAGTAACAGCTGGCTACAGTGAGTTCCTTTGCATCACTAACTGTGCAGAAACCACATAGTTCTTAATGATGGATATAAGGAGAACAGCATGCAACCTAGAATTGGTTTACTCTATGTGGATTTCACGAAAATTTCGTTAACATTTTTGGGCTTTTGCTATAAGATACAAATACTTTTCAAAGGCATTTTTTTTTAATCTGTGTTTAAAATTGCATATTTTATGAACAGATGGTTCACTTTACACACTTGAGTGAAATTATATAACCTTACAAAGAACATTTACCATTTAAAATCTGATTAAACACTATTCCAAACAAGGACTGGAAACAGTCTGATATTTGAACAAACACAAACTTTTAAAAAGTATTATGCAAACGCATTTAGGCATTGCAAAAAAATGCTGAACTAAGAGACACAGTGCAATATTTATTTACATTCCATTATTTCAGTAAAATGATATGTCTCTGTTTTGCTAGTGAGGGCTTAAATTTGTGTTTTGAATGAACAGTGAAGAAAACTTACAAATTTAAACCATTAAAAATAAACCTATCATGAATTAGCGTACTAAATAGCCATATTTTAATTAATGTTACTGATGTAAGAATGCCTTAGTGAATAATGAAACCTCCCCAGTAGCACTGCTATAATGGAGCAGTTCAAACATTTTTACCTTCTTAGCTTATTTTTTGGCAATTTTGAACTTCTTATCCTACATTTTCAGTTCCATAGTAGGAATAACTTCAGACAGCTCTTTGAACGATCTTTCAATCTGGAACAATTTCAATCACAATTGCTTTGCATACATGTCTCAGTGAGGAAAATTAAATATTTCATTTTGGTTTAAGGTTTTATTGTTTTTCTTCTTCTTGAGGCTGTGGCCAGAAATAAATGATTTAAAATGTTTACATAAATATAAATGCTTATAACACGCACACTGAACTTGTGTTTCTGTGGTTGCTTTGCTGGCAAAAGGCAGAAGGTTGGCTAGGAGTAAAAAACATATATTTGGAAGAGTCTAGGAGGGTAAAGATACATGAAAAAGGTGCCCGGGAAGACTGTGGCATAACATAAAGGTACAAATTGAGTACATGGCACTCAAGGTGAAGAAGCAGGGCAAACAAATAATATCATTATAGAACCAGAGAGAAGAACTAAATAAAGAAGAGAAAGGCATAGGAGGCAACAAGAAGAGATGGAAGAAAGTATGGGTTTACAGTTATCAGGGTCCTAAAACTTACTTTGGTACCATTTTCCTAATCTCTTCCCAGCTACCAGGGCTCTACTAACTCTGCAGCATTTCATTAATGGATTCCTCCCACGGCTTTTATACATCCACAAAAACTGAAGTCCTGGTAGTGAGTGTTCTATCAGAGCAGAAAAATACTGTTATTATGTGCACAGTCTTAGAGAATCCAAAAGCCAATAGTTTTGCAAAGATGGAGGTAACTATATCTCACTTTCCTCCCACACTAGCCAGTAATTCAGAATCAGCTTTTAATTACATTTAGTAACAGGAAAGAATATCTGTCTTTAGCTCAATTCACTGCCTTGCTCTGACATGACTCTACGATCAATTTGATATTATTAGAAGCAAATTAAATACCAGCTGTGTCTCACTGTTGAGTACGTGTTGTGCCCAAGTCTCTACTATCATATAACTACAATTTTAATCAAATTTTTAAAGACTATGGGCCTTATTTATAGTTGGTGATACTGAATGTGTGTAGTCCAAAATACTCATAATAAATAAAACATGAATATAAAATACCTTCTAATTATCCATGCACATGTGTCACAGGCTGCAGTACAGCTTTACATTCTCCGAGCTCATTAAAAATAGCTAAAAGGCTGAAACACTAAGGAATGTTTGCAATATCTACAGATTGGTTTGCTTCTTCCACTCCAGTAAATCTGAATTAATCACTGAATCAAAGTTACATGCTATTAACAGGCATATGTGAGCCACAGTTTTTTCTCAAGTATATCTGGCTTAGCAGTATGCTATCCTTATGTATATAGGGATACT
>JAOEHX010034942.1:13596-37308 GCA_025448015.1 Bolborhynchus lineola | reverse complement strand
CTGTGGTATGGAATACCTCTTTGGTCAGTTTGGGTCAGGTGTCCTGTCTCTGCTTCCTCCCGGCTTCCCATCCTCCCTGGCAGAGCATGAGACTCAGAAAGTCCTTGGCCAGACCAAAACATTCTAAGCAGTAACTGAAAACATTTGGTGCTATCAGCGTTGTTCCCAGGCCAAAAGTCAAAAACACAGCGCTGCACCAGCTACCAAAAAGGAGAAAAATGAGTGCTGCTGCTGAACCCAGGACAAATGTTTACCAGTTTTAATTTATTTTCACAATTTTTTTTTTAAATCAAATTGTGTTTCTTTTGCATTGTTTAACATGTCAATGTTGACTTGATAATTCAGTTAGCTTTGGCAATACAAAAATACTAATTCTAAAAGACTGAATTTTCATAATTTCCTCAACTTGTTTTTCAGTACAAAAAGAGGGGAACATTTAAGAGTCTTTAATGGAAGAAAAAAAAATTTCATGAGTTTTCTTACATTTTTCTAGCTCTTCAGTGAGGCAGGAGGCAATTTCTTCACTTTTAGATGATTAACTCCTGCCTTCCACCCTTAATTTTCTATTTGAAATGAGTGGGATGAGGTGGTGAAAAGAAAATCATCAGACAGTAAAATAAAAGCTGGTTAATTTTAATTTTTTTAGAAACTAAATCACTGAAATCTTTGTTGATCTATGAAATTAGAAACAATCTTTCATTTCATATTTTCAAAGTATAACACCAAAAACTGACAAAAAATGCTTTTGATGTCAGTGACACCACATCTTCCAAAATGCATCTTTTGGACAAAAATTTCTGCTCATTCTGCCATCGTCATTGACATTGACCTTCTACATGTAGATTCAAAGAGATAAATTAAAGGCGGGCAGCACTGCTAAATTGTCAGCAGCTGGGAGATGAAAGCAACACTGGAGAGTAATTCTTCAGTGACGCTGTGGATAAGGCAGGACATTTAGTGGCTAAATTATCTCCCTCCTGAATTTAAACTGAGTCTGGTGAAATGGTAGTTTTCAGGAAGTCCCTTTATGGTCAAATCCTATTGCTGGTGGCATGACTCGTTTTATAAAGCAAAACCAAAATATAAAATAAATGGTATAATTAACATTAAATGGTGCAAGTACATAGAACCTACTGCGCACTAGGGATTACACATAAGATGAACTTTATTGGGTTTACATTTTAAATTTATAATTATTTTTCCTCCTGTATTTCTCAGTATGTTTCACTGGCATTCAAAGTACAAGAGTAGAGCTCCCCTGTGGTTAATTTAACCCTAGGAAATTCCCCCGAGCATAATCAAAGACTGAACAGTGGCTAACATTTCTCTCCTGTTTCAAAACTAATGAAGTTAAATCCTGATGGCTAAGACAGCATTTCTAAAAGTCTATTAGACTTTAAATATAGCAACTGAACAGACATCGGTCATGACTTCAAAATGCACTTTTTACCACCTGTCTAAAAAAGGCAGCACAGCCACAGAAAGACCCCATCCGAGGGCTTGAACCAGCCTCATTACTGCTTATGAATTAAATTGAAACAGCCAAAAGTCTCAGCAGTGAATTCTAGACATGACAGTCAGACCTTTGCCCAAGACAAGGTGGTGAAACACCTTCCCCAGATATGACCTGGGATTTACTTTCTTCATAGCTACCCACATGGGACTAACCCACTTCAAAAGGTGCTCAAGTGGGTCACAAGCACAAAAAATCTGCATATCTTAAGCCATTAAGAATGTTGGAAGCAATCATACTAGGGAATAAATCCCTGTTTAAACCATGCTGCAATCAGAAGCACTTATTGCAGGTCAGCAAAACAGGAAGATCGTATATATGCATTTTATACAGATATTTGTGCAACTACTCAAACTTTTAATTCTTGTGGATACTCTGAGCACTGAGGTGGGGATCCCCTAGGCAAGGAATGCAAACACAAACTATCAGCCTCACCAGACAACCCACAAGTGGGGCTAAGCAAAATGTGGTTTCGGGCAACCTGATCTACTTGAAGATGTCATTGCTCATTGCAGGGGGGTTGGACTGGATGATCTTTGATGGTGCCTTCCAACCCTAACTATTCTATGATTCCATGAAAATCGTGAATGTCGCAGGGCAGTGAATGGTTTAGGTACCATTTACTCAATGTTATGTGCATATGTTAGATTTGCAAATAGGATAAAAATTACTGGAAATAAAAAAATAATTAGAAAGGTACATTTTAACAGAATGAGCAAGGTAAACATATTAGCAGTATTTCTCTTTTTTAAAACAATCATTCCTGAATGCCCAGGAGGCAAATTTGTGGGTCACTTTGGATAACACTGCTCTCTTTGGTTCGTGGGAGTCCTGAAGACATGTCCCATAACTGATACCTCTTTAAACACAAACTTCACTTTTTCTGTAATTATTTTAAAGCCATACGTAAGCTAGCTAGAAAAAAAATAGTGGTTTTAATCCCTGCTCAGAACTGGAACCAGTTTCTGTGTTTACTGTGGTTTTATCAGTTAAATGATCACAAATGAACCAATTATCCTTAAACTATGTGAAGAATCAATAAAAGATCATTTGACAATTTCCAGGATTTGTTCTCAGCCCTCTTCTTAGGAAAAAGATGAGATTTTTCTGTGTTAATACATTTCTTCCATCCACCCTCCTTCTGCTGCTGTTTTCTCCAATGTCATCAGTAATTGGATTAAGCCCTGACAGATCCCTCTAGTTCATTAAAGGTGGGAGGAAACAGCACATACTGGGGTAAAGCAATCTCTGCCCTAACTCCAGCAAAACCAATACAGTATTATCACAGATGAATTTAGCTCACTCAATCTAGCCACTGACCCCTCCACCCCGCCTCAGAGCAGAGTCATTACATGTTTTTCTACCCATGATGCTTATAATTGGAGAGACAATGTCTTAATCTTGCCTTCATCTACCACCCAGGTGACTGGAGTATAACAAAGCTGAATGAATAGCTGGGGTCAGAGCAAGTGAATCACGAAATTAAACTGAGGACCAGGTAGCTCTTCAGCTCATGCTTCTCCTGCTTTCATCTGCACTGTCAATTAATACAATAGGAAGTGTTTGGGTTTAATACAAAGAATAGACACTTTCCATGTGTGGTTGAAGCAAATTAATCCAAGCAGGGTGTTTGTGAGGCTTTTCTGGAGGGCTTTTTCTTTTCTGTTAGTTGGTATCTATTGTTTCTTAGAATATTCTGTTGATATTATATCAACCAAAACTTTTACTTTATTACAGTAATTCATTACAGTATTAAGGGCTGAAGAACATCAAGTTATTAGTGGCTATAAACTTGAATGGTTTCATAAAGATCATGAGCTAATTTTCAAATCAATAAGCAACTTCTAACATTGTTCTCTGTGGAAATATGTGGCAAATAGCAAGAGGTGTGCCAGCTACAGATACTGACTTGAGGGAGTCCAGAAGCTGCAGAGCTATTTTTGCAGAGATTTCTCAAAGTTTCTGGGAAGAAGGGGCTGCACTCTGCAAAGAAATGCCTTGGAAAGGCCAGAAGCAGGCAGGCCCAAGGGACTACAGCAAAGCTATGGGCTCTGGGAACACATCCTGCGTTGCCTGCACCTGAGTGGAGTCAAGGGAGAAGACAGGGGCCCGGTGAGGATGCATGTGAGACAGCACAGAGGCTGAGAATGAAACAGGAAACAGCCCTTCATGAGGGGTTGTGTCAGGGACAATATATAATAGTCCAGGGTGAAACACACAAAGAGAAAAGTACTGTTTGTCCCCTTTGGCTCCTCCCTGGATGGTCCCACTTTGGCTCCTCCTCGGAGAGTCCTGCTTTTGCTGCTCCCTGGAAAGTACAGCTTCGGTTCCTCCCTGGAAAGTTCCTCTTTAGAACTCCCTGGAAAATTACCGACCCTTGGAGACCTTTGTAGATATTGCTGGCCACTTCTTCCTACAAAGGCTGCCCCCCTGCATCAGAATGAGCGCACATTTTTGTCAGTATAAAAGCCTGAGCCTCATGAGATGCAGGGAGGCAGAACCTCATACCACCTGTGTCAATGTTGCCTTTGTGGGGATGCCAGGTAAGGTTGAGCCTGCCTCCTAGCACTGCTTCTCAGAACTGGTTTCCTGATTATCCTTACATGGTCTTTGGGGTTGGTAAGATAAAAAACACCAGAAGCATCATTTACTGTAGCTGTTAGTATCTATATTTTCCTATATTAATAAACTAATTGTGAGTTCTCTGTGTCTTGTTTCTCTCACCTGGAATCCTTGAATTCTGGGACAGGGATGTCCTGATACCTCTCAGAACTGAGTTCCTAGTCCAGAGCTCAGTTATCCCAGTCCCTGCAGACTTAGCAGGGGCAGCTCTCCCTGCTGCACTGAAGCCTCTCCTAGCCTGGGATACTGTCAGTACCCTCATTTGCCCCAAACAGGATTCCCACCCCTTATTCCTCTTTGCCCATCCTTCTTTTCAAATTTCCTCTCAGCACAGTGCTTCAAGCTCCAACCTGTCCACCTCGACTGAAGCCTGGACGCAAACAGAGAACACGACATATCTGGAGTATCAGGAGAAGAAAGAAACAGGACATACAATAAGCCAAGCCTGGGTCTTATGCTTTAAGCTAGATCCAGAGTGAATGCCATGCCAGCCCAGAAGACAAGAAAAAAAAAATCTCACTGTAAGCAAGGACCTACATTTCCCTCACACGTTCTCTGTAAGAAAACGTCAGGTTGGGTTGTAAAAATTTAAGAATTGCACTTTGCTGCGTGAAAGCACTTGGGAAAGAAGTAAATGGGAGTCTTAGTTTGCTTTGGGGAAAGTTGTGCTGTATTCAATTTATTCTGCGTTTATGACTTTCACAAAGACAGTTGCTAAGGGACACAAGTGCAGGAAAGGACAGAGGAACCAATGACATGGTTTATCATTTTTTAAGATAAAATAACTGAATTGATGCTGTTTTAAAGGCACTGCACTGCACCAGCAGTTTTACCTCAGTTTGTGTACATAAAGAGAGGCAAGTTTCAGAGCACAAGCAGCACCTGTCTTTCCAATTTCTCTTCTATGTCTTAAAATGCCACCGTCATATCATACACCTTCCATTGCACCTGGACAATGGTAAGTTCAAACCAATCTGTTTCCATCATTACCAATCTATTTTCCAGAGACTAACTAATTGCAACCCCTTTGGTCCTGTAATCATCTTAAACTTTACAGAGCAAGGTTTTCTAGAAGTCTTTTATTCATACACTGCTGTAGGGCTTTAATTGCATCAAAACAGGTGTTATCCTTGGATATGTCTTTCCTCTACCCCAAATAATTTAACTGCAGTTGTTAAAGCCTTCATTAAAAAGTCCAGAATCCCATACTGCACAGTGCAGTTTTTAAAACAATGAGCCTGAACCTAGAAGCTGAACAGAGTGTAAGCTGCAGTTTTTCAGATCTGCAAACCAATAAATTAATGTAACAGGAACTAAAGGAGAAATCTGATTACATGAAATTGCCAGCCAGATGCCAAGAATGCTGTCAGAATCGTTTACAAATGTTCACTACTGTTGCACCTCTACTCTAAAAGTTATTCCTTCTTTCAGTATTTCTACTTTTCTAGGCATTCTGAGGTGCATTCTTGGCATGAAATTCAAAAGCAGACATTACAAGAGCCAAAAAAAGTGTCTGAAGATGGTTTCAGTATGATTCTTCCATGAACCAAGAGATGTGCATCTGTGTGCTGATGTTGTTATATGAGCTGATGTTTCCCCTAAGGTTGGGAGTGGAGTTGGCTGAAATCTTCCAGACAATTGATTGGCTGAAAAATGCATGGTAGGGTCAGTCAAAACATGCTACACATTTGTGATGAGTACAGTCGGAGTTTTGATTTTAAAAGTTGAAAAATGTTTAAGTATTCTGGGATGCCACTTTCTCAATGGAAAATTTTAATGGTATCCCGAGGTTACATAAGACCAATCACTGCTTCTTTTCTCCTCTTATTCTTTTGGGTTTTTTTAGTACTTCCTCTGATGAATGAAATTAGCAAAGTCCTTTTTGGTTAAGTAAAATATTATGTTCCACCCAAAATTATTATTCTCATATTTTCTGTTTCCGCCACCAATCTGAAAAATCAGTAGCATGCATGCTATAGTCATGGCTTACATCAATGAGAAGCATTTAGAAATCAACCTGGATTGAACAAGCAGAAGCAGGGAACATTTTAAAACAGCTTTAAAGGTAGTTTATGGCTATAAGCAAGATTTTAAGTTCTTTAACAGCAGTGCAGAATAGATATTGAGGACAGACTATAGGCAGCAGATAGAATGTCCCAGAAAAATGTTGTCGCACACTTCCCAATAAGTGTTCCAATAGGAGAAGTATTTGCAAAAGGAGAGGATTCAGTGGAGACCTTACTGTTGTCTGTATTGGAGGGTACAGAGAAGATGGAGGTGCATAGTGATGGGGCGATGAGCAAGGGACACAATCTGGAACATGGGAAATTCTGCCTAAGGTCTCTTTCTACACAAATCAGTCCATGGTTCTAAGATCTAGCATGAAGTGTCCCTGCCCATGGCAGGGGTTAGAACTAGATGGTCTTAAGGTCCTTTCCAACCCTTACTATTCTGTGATTAGGTGATTCTAAGACTAAATAACGATGTATATGGGCAGCAACATTTCTTAGTTCATATTGTTAAAGACATCCCATATTAAGTAAAGTTCAACTAGAAAGAGGAAATCCACTGCAGTATGTGCTGGAAGGAAGTAGCCTGGGCTTTATCCTGGTCCACTGAGGTTCATACTCTGCTCACCAAAGCTTCCTTCACTATTGCATCAGGGACTTTTATTCACTTTTTGACCACAGCTCTGCCCCTCTGCATATTCTCTGGGAGATAAAGTACAAATGAAAAGAAATCTTATGGAAAATCTTCCCTTCAGAGGAATTCCAGGACTTGGGCAGCTCTTGAGCCTTTTCCGTATTTCACCTCTCTCATTCACTTGCATGGGAAGTACACAATATTTTGTGAAATTCCTTAGTAGGTGCACACTCTGTCTCCCTCTAACTCCTTTTCATCATGTTTGCATATATAAGGAATTCACTATATGTAAAAAGCATTAGAAGGATAAAATTACTTGGGCTATTTTTTTCCAAACAGAAAAATATAGCAATCTCCTTTAATTGGGGTCTCTTGCAGAAAAGGACCAGGATGCTGATTTGAAACAGATTTCCTTGGAAGAGTAAATGATGTTTGAACTATGCATTTCTGGCACCTGAAGTCCTAGACCTTCGTTTCACTTAAGCAAACTACTTAATGGCATTACATCTTTCAGATCCTATTGCACTCCAGACAACTCTAACTCTAGCTGTTGGCATAAAGCAGATATTGTATTGCCTTTTACCAATAACCAGTAGTAATGAATGCATTGTAAAAGAAGGCGTCTCTTTCAGGCTCAAATCCAATTGCTTGAATGATGAATGTGCTAAAAGCTATCTGAAGCTCATCTGGAGCTCCTTGTATTCTTTTGGTGACTGAGACAATAGTGATTTGTATAATGCTGTCCCTGGACTTGCAGCCTTTCTCTCACTGTTTCTCATTTTACTTACTGCTCTCAGGAAATTCTGAAAAATAAAAGAAAGTCCTTCACAGCCAGACATGCACTAATCACTTGTGGCTTGAACAAGGTCTTTGCCTTCTCGTCTCTTCTGGAAGTGTATGTAAGCATATTGTTCTTTAAAGATGAGAAACTTGCACATCAACTTAGTAAACTCTCTTTCCACTTAAACAACAGTACCTGCTCACATGTGATGTAACTGTCCCAAAACACAGTCGGCATATTGTGCTTTCTATTGATTTGGCATAGGCTAGTTTAGGAAACAACAGAATGGTTCTTATTCATTAGAGTATCTATGTAGATATAAATACACTGCATCACTTATGCTGAGATTCATCCTAGATTGTTTCAGTTCTTTATTCCTCTGTGATCATTGGCCTTCAATTACATTACCTGTGTTACTGTATTTTCATCACTAATGCAGGTCCAAAATTCTAGTGAATATTACATCTGATATTGCTATAGCAGAGAAATATCCTAAATCCATGCCAGATTCCCCAGGTTTAGATCAGCGGTGACATATTCACATAAATAAAAACTCTACATCTGCAGCATGTCTCAACGGAAGGTGATTCTGTTCCGTTGTCCATAGGTGATTGAAAAGTGGAATGCATATTATTTGTTTCTCCATCTTTTCCCAAGAGATGCCATCTTTGGATAAGCAAATAAATAGGTTGGCACATGGTTGCAAGCTGCTGTTTGTGCTGGAGCAGAGATGTCCAGCATAACAAGCAGAGGATATAGCCTTGCATCTTCACTTTTCCAGAGCATTAAGATCACTTCTGCAGGAGCCAAGAAAGGCTAAAATGTTTAACAACTGCAAAGGAAAGCACAATCACACCCATAACTTTTTGTACTGACTACATGAGAAAGAACAGCACAGACTAGTTTCCTATTTCACAGGGCTAGAGCTCTACAGTAATATATAGCCCAAGAAGAGAAAGTGATATTAAAAATCCACAGGGTAAAACACACTGCTATTAGAGTCAGTTAAAAAAAAAATAAAATAAGAAATAAAACCACTTCATTTGATTGTCTGGGAAAATGTTTCCCACACCTATGAGACAGCCAGCCTCAGGAAAGCAGAGGGAAACTGAGTGGTCCTCTCAAAGCACAATTCCATTTGGCTGAACAGTGCAGAACTGGAAGCTCAGCTGGTCACTGGTCTGTGCCTGAAACAGTGGCTCAGGCTGCATGGCTTGGAGAGCACACATGCTCACTGCAGCCAGGGAGTTCCCTCACCAAAGAGCCTGTCTCCACACTGCAAAACTGATGTGGAAATAGGCTAGAAAAAACACCAGTATAACATGGTGCTTCTTCCACCTTCTAACTTCACCTGACCAGCCTCTGGTGCCAACCCTTGCCTGCCCATTGGTGTGATCAAGAAGGCTGGTGATCCCCAGGCATGGACATTGCCCCAGCAGCTCAGTAGCAGGGCAGTGGAATCACCAACAGCTAAGCAGGAACACAGCTCATGCTCTCCACAAATTTGGTCCCGTCACTGGCCTGCTGTCTTTGCTGGGGGGTAGAACAGGGCCAAGGGCAGTGGGGACATTACCCTGTCATGCCACCACCCTCACCACCCAGCCTCTTTTCCCTGAGAACAAACAGTCCTCACCAACAAGTCCAGCTGCAGAGGCAGCAAAGAAAATTTAATGGGCATTTATTTCACACACAGGGATAAAAATAATCTTATAAATACAGAAAACACATAGTTAGTGTGAGAATGCCCTAAGGGAGGACAAGGGAGAAGTGCAAACTTACAACTGCCTCAAATTCTTGTTGTCAGTGTACCTTCCCAATTAAAAGCCATGGAAAAATATCTGTTCCCAAATCTTTTGGCAAGCTCTGCTACTGGTCAGGAAAGGGCACTTTGAAATGTTCTTGATGAGGATTTTATTCTTTTATTGCTCATCTTCAAGCTAAACACATGCACAGTCTTTTTTGTAATCTTGAAGATGTATTTTAATTGATTTCCCAAGTATTTTAAGGTCTACTTATTCCATGGTTCTTGCAAACACTACATTTTCTGTATTCCAGTTACTGGAATACAGAAAATGCTGTAATCATGTTCATTAACAGAATTACTTTTACCTGACAGGGAATATTTTACATTGCATTAATAAATTTTCTATTTGCTCTCAGAACTGAGTGGACAAATAAAATAACCAATACTATGAGTTTCCACATTGTTCCACTATGTCATTCTACCAAGGGATTTAACCATATTTGAATATAAAGGTGACAAAGGGGAAAATATGTGAGTATTATTTTAAAACGTGAGCTTTTACATTTTGAACAATATCTCCTTTTCCACATTAGACATTAACCATTTTTTCTCATGTGCTTTGTTGTGATGAAAGTTTTATGGAAAGTGTGCTTTCTCCCTGAGGTATAATGAGCAGTTATAATATCCTCGCATACAGCATGATAATTCATTTTCTTTCATTTTATGAACAATGTAAAACGTACAAATGTTAAGAAATACATTAAAACCTCCCAATTTTAGACTGTATACCCCCTAACAGCCAGCAGAAAGACACGGTGCAAAAGTCTTCTTGCCTATATCATTTCCCTGTAGTTCTCAATTAATTTTTCTAAAAGCTCTGAAATTCTGCCAGCACCACACGTGCATGGAAGATAAAATGAAACAGCAATTAATCCAATCATCTTTGATTTAACATTAATGTAACTCAGTGCATTAGGCCTTGTTTTACATGCAACTGTGTTGTTCTGACTACATTTCAGAGAGCCCCCAAATTAGCCAATTCACAAATCATAATTGAACAAAGAAGGATAAGGGTCTTCCACTTAGTATGGCCCTTCTGAAACCTTTCTCTTCCCTGAGGAAGGAGCGCAGATTAGCAAGACTGGCAACTCTTCACCAACCAGCAAGAACTGAAAATGTGAGATGCAGCACGACCTATGATAATGCATTCAGCTGTGCACTGGTTGCTCCAAAGCTACAGCAGGAAACTGGGGTGATCACTACTTTCAGAGAAGAAACTCTGGATCTGGCAAGTCCTTTATCCTGTAAACCTCATGTGGTCATGCGTGTAAGAAGAGTTAAACAAGCAGTCACATATTTGGAGTTTGAGGGAGCTGTCTGGTTATCATTCATCTTTGCTGCCTTTTTAATACTAGCAAAAGTCAAAATTATTCATCTTATTGTAATAGCATGGAAATTAAGAAGCATTAGGACTAATTGTACTGTGGTGCCATTGCAATGCAGCCTGAAACTGCAGAGCTCACTTACGCATTTATTTTACCCTTGTGATTGGCATTAGAGTTTTATTGCATTTTTTTCATTTGCATATTGAAGGTTTGGCAACAGAGATGTTATATTTCCCGAAGATACATCCCTTCACTGAATGTGGTTTTGATTTTATGGGAAGGGCTGGACTTAAAGATTGTCACTCAGTGACAGGGACATCAAGCAAAGTTCAATCGCAGTACAGCTTTCGTTAAGGATTCATTAATAGACACTTCACATCAAGTGCTACCACATTCTCTTTCATATTTTTTTCTCTCCCCCACCCCTTTTTTTTTTTGCAGCTGAGAATAATTAACTGTTCTTTTGTGAGTGTCATTTGTTCTCAAGGAATTAAATGCCACCTTATTTCTCAGAACAAGAATTCAACTGTCATAATTATAGCTTCATTTCAGGAGGGAAAAAAAATCATAATTTATTACAGATTGTTCAGCATGTGAAATAGGTTTAAATGTCTTTGAAAGAAAATTGTGGCATGTCACGAAGGGCTTTTGCCATCACTGTAATTGATTTATAATTTTGCATTTAAAATTAACAACATTCTTCCATTGTTCTCTTATTATATAAGGTTCTGGCAGGGAGTTTAGAGTTTTGTGTTCAGTTCTGGTCACCACATTACTGTAATGATAATAATAAAGTTCTAATAGTTTCAGAGATAAAAATGATATGAAGAAGTGAAGCCAATATCAGCATTAAAATTATGCTTGAGACTCAAAATAATTTTAAAAAGAAACATTATGTCCAAGAAAAAATGAGTAAATGGGGGATTTATTTGAATTGAGTTAACTTTAAACCACAAGAAAATATATCCACATTAAATTTGAAATAAATGTGAAAGTCTACTTCAGTAGAGTTCCTACAACTGAAAAGATTGGTCCCTTCCCTACCTTAGCAAGCTTCAGCTCATTGCTGTAGTACTGTGTCCTATATCTGCATTTCAGAATTACCCCGTAGTTGCAGAATAGCAGAAAGAACAATTCCATTTTGTTCTGGGCAATGTTAGTGCTGCAGTACAGGTAAGCGTCATAACAGCCCATCCATTTTTTGAAGTCGTTGCATTTCCAGGATAATGACGTTGAACGATGTAATAGCACATTGAGCAATGACAAAACTGAGACAATGACATTGAGCAGTGCTGTGCACACCTGGATTAAAAAAAAATAGATTGCTAGGAATGCATAGGGAATACAAAAAACCCCACAAGACTCTAGATCCTGGGTGAAAGATTGTACTTATTGGTTTGCAAATACTGGCTGTGGTTCTGACCTCAGCACTTACTTCAGGGTTATTTGATTTCATTGATCTCATCAGGTATCACACTTAATGGCATTATTGTAAATGAAAACAGAATTAGTCTCATTATCTAATTATTCTACACACAGTTATGGGATAGAAAAATAAATTAATGAAGAAAGATGAGAAGACTGATTTTGTCAGTTCTGCCAGATATCCAACAGGAAACGGATTCCCAGTTGGCTGTAAAGATTCCTGTTGTTGGCCTCCATCCTATAGACCTCACAGCCTTCAAAGAAGAGCACAGACAGTGAATACAAATGTGAGAAAAAAAGACTGATTAATTTACTCATTTTATTTAAAAAGGGTCAAAGAGCACTGGCCCTTTCCACAGCACCAGAAGTTCATCATACCAAAAACTTCTAAGATCACTCAGATAAGAGAGATCTACCCCGTGGAAAGCTACTGCTCCCATTTAGGCTGACAAAGGTAATCTACAATCTGACTCTGTCCCATAAAACCAGCTTCTAATAATTTCTACCTTTTATTTACTCTTTCCTCATAATTAATTTATGGAATCACATTTCATGAAGCTTTAAATTTTCCAAAGAAGTAACCAATAATGAAATCCACACGACATCTTCATCAATTAAGTAATGTTAAAAAATGCTTGGTGCTGGGTTTGGGTTGGGTTTTTTTTCAGATTAACAAAACAAAAGGTTTAACATCAAACTGTGGTGTGGAGACGATAAGACAAAACCATAAAATATGGTTTTAGTAAATCTTAGTCAAAGCAAATGAAATTGAGAGTAAAACCAGTCCCATGGGAGTCCCAGCAGAGGAGTTTGGTTCTGAAGGAAGCTGCAGCAGGGCGGGGTGCACAGACTGCACCAGTTGAATGGCACAGATTATTCCCTTCCAGTGAAGCAGAGAAAGCTGAAGTGCATCAGCCTCCCCAGTTGAGAAAATTTTCTCACCATGTGTTCTGGTGATGGTCACCGGCCCTTCCCCAGGCCAGCAAGCAAGAAATGCTTCCCAGGACAATTTCTTATCCACGTATATGTGTAAAGAAAGGTCATAAGCTAACAAGCTACAAAGGCCATGAGATGATAAGTGGTCTATATAATTTGAGAATGTGATAAAACCTTTGAGGCCAGTGGCAAATCAAAGACAAGGGATTACAGAAGACGTAACTGTACTGACCATATTAAACATTTCCAAACTCTACAGAACAGGACCGTGCTGTCCTCATATAGCAGGGAAGCCTGCTGAAGCCTAGCACTGCTGGGAAACTCAGGGTCAGTTTACTCCAGCAAAAAATATTGTCATGTAATGTTGGCAAGGTCAATGTCAGCTTGGATTACCTGCCATGCAAGTGCCAGTCATGCATGCTCTGCTTGCCTTGGGCTAGTCTAACTCGTGCTCTAACTTTTCAAAGATGTTTATGCCTACATCCTCACTAGCTGACATGGGGCAGTGTAAAGCAGATTTCATTGCATAGCAGCTGATTTTAGTAGCTGGAACATCAAATCTGTTTCATCACAAAATCTTTTTGCTCCTTTCATAAAGCACATACAGCTTGTCTTCACACTCTACTCCAGTCATACAACAGTGTGCTGCTTCACACTGAAAACATGCAGTGAAAACTATCATAGAGCTGAATAACCAATTCACCTATGAATGGTAGCTCCCACTCCCTACTCTATCCCAGCATGTACTTCTGGAAGTTCCTGGTTTGTTCCTTGCCTGTATGAAAGTTAAAGCACACAGTGGAGGGAAACGGATCCTTTGTTTGACATATTCTTTGTGGGCTTCTCTCCTGTCATAATGAACTGCTGCCTCTAACAATCGTCTTTTCTGCCTGCCAACCACCCACCTCCCCCCCAGCAATGCCCTGGGGCTCCATAGCACACAGCTAACAAAGCCAGGTTCCAAAACCTGCTCTGTGCCAGGGCTTCACGGCCCCACTTCCTTAACCCTTTTCATCCAGTGGATGCAATTCACCCTACTCCAAAACCTGAGCAAGAACACCAGCAAAAGCTGAAAATCTCGTATGAAGCATGCACTGCACATGCTTCATATTCTTCTTTGCTTTTTCTTCCAGGACCTTGCTCAGTTCCTTGGACTTACTCAGGAGCTATTTTCAAGGTCAATATGTATTTTCCATTAACATTTTTGTGGTTTAGACAGTTTGCCTGACACATGATGATGTCTCAACTTCAGCAGAGCCTGGAGGGAGTTAGGGAGGGCAACAGGGACAGGGATGCTGTGGTTTCAGCACAGGATGGGAATTGCTGCCAGGAACCAGGCTGGAGGTGAGGAAATGATCTGCAGCAACAGGCTGGGGGGCAGTTTGAAAGCTGAGTCTATCAGACACTTGTCACCAGTGTCTAATGTGTAGTACAAACAGTTGTGAGGATTTTTATTTGGAACACATCGAAACAGTCAAGCTGAATGTCTATACCCACTGAATACCAAGAGAGATGATATGTCTGCTATGACCTGAGCCAAAATTGCAGCTGCATCTGGAATAACACATGCTTTCAAGTAGACACAGCATTTTAGAGAAACAAAACCAGGTCGAATTTGAATCAGGAAACCAATCAAAAGTCTCTTTTCTTGTTACCAGAATGAACTTGGCCACTGTGATCTCTCCTGAACTCCACTAATTTTATAAGAAGGTTTTGCAGATGTCAGATTTATGTTCTTTCAGTCTAAAATCAACTGCTGTGCAATATAACATACATAATAGCAGTGTCCACATTTTATACCCATTTTATGAGCCATATCCTTTATTCTTTCATTTTACAGGAAAAAAAAATGGCAACTTGTCAGAAAGTGAGGGATTTATTTCTATTGCTCCTTTTTGTCCAGAGAGAAAATTTTGTGCAATGGGGCATTGGCTTTGTAGTGATCTTCCTTGTAGGTAACATTCAAGAAAACCTTTGTATTTTGTCCCATCTCAGACAAAGAATATACCCTCTTCCAGGTTATGTTTATCTTAAAACTAACATATTACTTCTATTTCTTCTTTTTCATCTTTAGTAACGTGGAATTACCATCATTTGAAAGCACTGTTTAGGTTCCTTGACCAGAAGAGGCGTTTAACTATGTCATGTGTGATGTATGGTGCATTTAATTGCTCTGTGCAGCTATTCAAAAAGCATTCAGAAGTAATCATTTAGCATTAATATCCTGGGGCAATTCAAGGTCACAGTACATTAAAAACTAATTCAGAGTAGTTCTAGAATACATTTTTCATATACAGAGATACATAATTCTTTTATGATAAAAAGGATAATGGCATTGCAGCGTGATGAGGGGATGGGAATACTCTAAATGTTTGCTCCATGTCCTATTGTAAAAGCAAAAAGACATCTTTCCACCATTACTCAACAACTACCAACTTACTATAAACACAACAAATCCAACCAGTGGTGGTGAACAAATATGCTTATGAAAGCAACCATAAAAGCTCAGTTTAGAAGTATTTTGAATTAAGAGTACCTGATGTTTCTTTTGTTATTTTTCCCAAGAGTCAAGCTTCTGGACAGTCTTTTGGGGACAGACAAGCATCAGGCAATTCTAACATGTCCACAGCTAATTATACACGTAGTCCTTCCATGCAGAAAATCAAAATAAAACTATTCTTTCTGTAAAATAATTGATTTTAGATTATGGAAAAGAGAAAGAAATATTGCCTTAAGGAGTGACAGGGTAAGTCCTCAGAGTCTGGAGGATGGAGCAGTCAACCTTCTGTCTTGAGGAGAGGAAATTACCTTCACTTAAATGCCTACAACACAGAAATCACAAATATCAAAGACACAGTCCACATGCATCACAACACAATTAGGTGTAAAATTATTCATAGCTCTCCTTGTCATACTCAGGTTGTTACACACACACTGTAAGGAGAGATGTTGCCAACATGCAAGTCAGATCTCATAATAGAAGGAGAAAACAAACAATTAAAAAATTAATGTTGTGTTGTTCACAAGGTTACTCGACAGTCATTTTCTGCTGCCTTAGAATGCCTTTAGCACCTAGATGAGAAGCCGCTTGGACTGCACAGCTTTTGGGAAAATTATTCACGCATATTCTTTTGATGCAACAAGACCTGAATCTGGGAGGCAGAAACTGAACACAGAACAGCTCCCTTCCAGGCACAAGTTGTATGAGCCTTCCCTCATACTGGGAAACTGTAACTCGTGTTGGAAGCTGCAACTGGAGCCCAAACAGATCAGAGCTGCATCACATTAGGTCTGTACCAGCTGCAGTCGCAGTTCACTCCTCTGCTCTCCTGCACAGATTATGAAACTTGAACTGAGGAACAGCACTTTTTAGCTCTGAGAATGACAGTGAATGAAACACAAAACATAAGCATCAAGAAGTGAGCATTGGACAGCTGCTCATGCACACTGAATTACAGTACAGGCAAAGGCAGAGGCTGCCAGAGTTGCCTTGGTCAGACATAAGATTTTCTGTTTCTATTAAAAAGGAAAAGAAAAAGGTTGGTTGCAAAGGAAATCATGAAAGAAAACACTGTCATAGGCAGGAGCTCAAAAGTGAAGTTCTGCAAATCATCACACGCTATTTTCTCCCTCCTTTCTTCCGTTTTTATAGAAACACTGGAGTTTCTAATAAACTAAGTTCTTATTCTTAAATCATGAGCATCCGAACATAACATCCACTGGTGAGCAGGTAGGCCACATCCCTCAGCATCACCTACATCAGGGCGTGCCTATTTCATTGTTTTAAGGCTTTCCCTTACCTTTTTTTTTTTAATAAAACCCTGTTTCTAAAGAGCCAAAATGCACCATCAGTAGCAAGTATCAAGCCTGGAGGGGAGCATCTACTGGGTACTCCAGTGGCTTGGCTAAGGCTCCTAAATGACTGATAAGATGGGAAAATACTAGCTTTTTATAAATTATCACACGTAGCAACCCGGTAATCATTTTGCTATTAGATTCATTAGATAAAAATGAACATTTCAATCCAATTAGACAGAAGAATTGCTGGCACATCCAAAGCAGCAACTCTTCTTTAGAAAAAAAGAAAATTCTAAAAAAGGTGCTATTTGGAAAGTCTTGCTAGGATAGCAGGAACAGTTTCGACCCCAGCTAAGGTACCTCACCTGTGATAGCAAATATATTAATATACCCAAATAAATAAGTTTATTTGCAGAAAAAAGGAATCCAATAACAATAACTCTACAGTCAACATGCCTTTAATCCAGTTCAAAACCATCACACAACCTTTCAAGATCCTTTCTTGCACAGACTTCTATTCTGCTTTAGTCTTCCTCCACTGTCCTACAATATCCTTCTTCTGTAATACACAACACCTTTGCAGGTGTTCACCAGCTAAGTTTGTCTGTAGCAAAAGGAACTGTGGAAATAGTGAGTTGTTAGACTGTGCAGAATAATATCCTAAAATCATCTTGAAAATTCCTGCAAGAAACACCTCTCAGAAGTTTATTTTTAACATACCAGCATCTATCACCCTAGGCATTCACATAGTAGACTTTGTTGAATCAACTTTTAGGGCACTGCATTTTAATTTGAGATCTTCATATTTCTCTAGAAGCAAAAATCAGTTTTTCTGTATCAGCATCCAAAATGCATTTAACTGAAGTTTGTATAAGACTAAGGAAACGATTTCATGAAAATACTATTTTTGAAATAGTGTGACTTTCTGAATTTCGGGTGATAAATAAGCTTTTTCAGAAAACAAAGAAATTGAAACTTGGCTCTCTTTGTCCTTGAGAGCTGAAACCTCAAGATAAAACAAATTTAGAAAGCCTAAGAAATAATTGGACATAAAGGGCAATCAGGATATTCATTAAAGTCACAATGACACATAGTTGTTTATGTTTTGACTTAACTTCACTGTCTAGATGACCAGTCTTAAATAGCTCAGCAGTCCAGATAAACACCTGCATAAGTATTTGCAGTTTTTTCTATCAGTGAAATATTGAAACAGGCATCAAATTAAGTATATACACAAATAATTCCCTGTTTTGAGAACTTCTTATGCAAGCTTAATTCACACCTATCCAGAAGTGTGTTATTGCCTCCACTGTTAAAGTGTACAAAGAGACCTTGTGCCCACAAAAAGAGCATTTGCTTGCTAGTAAACAGACCAGGAAACAAGAATATTTCAAAAGGATCGTTTGTTTTCACTTAATTGATTTTCAGTATCAAATGAGAGGAAGGATAGAAATCCATCTCTGTGGCATCAAGTGAAAACTGAACATAAAAAACAAATCAGCAAATGGAGTCACAAAATTTGGTTTATAAAGGTAAAGAGTGAGCTTTCAGACAGACCTCAGTCCAGCCAGAGCTCACAGTGGCTTGACTGACAACCTGGCAAATCTCTGCATTCCCACTTCTTACCAATACATCTGGTATTATCATGGTGAATTTGCTCTCTTGGTGTTTTCCATAGTTTGCTACCACACATTTCTTCTGTCCCTGAAGTATGTGGGAGATGACTGTCTCCCAGGTGGGAGAGTGATGTCTGTGCAGCACCTTTGAAGAAGCCCAGTTGCTGGGATTTCTCAATCCCTCTGTTACAGAAATAACTTCAAGGCATGGAGCACTAGTCCAAGATCTGTCCAGTTTATCCTTGGGTTCCTCATGCCTGAGTCCATGCAAAGCTCTCTTTCTAACCAACTTCCTAGCTCTGCAAATGCTGAGGAATAAATATGATACAGTACAATGTAAAGTTCTCTTTTTCTGTTGCACAGTCTCATTACCAGAACAGATTTATACAGTAAAATCTAGATATTTAAATACCCCAAACTGAAGAAAACAAACGGAAATTTTTCATGGTACACACTGCAGCATCCTATAGGAAAATAGTTTTTGAAATATCTTATCACTCTATGACATGAAGGACCCATTCACAAAATCAATAATTTAAAGATCTTTAAAGGAAGAGAGAAGATGAAGTTTGAAAATTAGCCCTCATTCTGTCATGGGAACATATTTAATATGCTTTACAAGTTTTGCACCCAACATTTGATATTCCGTTCAGGCACTCTCTTCCCAGAAAAAAACTATGGAGATAGGATGGTGACCTTTTGTAGCCCAAAGTCAATGAATTCAAACTCTGTTGTTTGCAGCTGGTGTTGCCATAGAGGACAAAATAGATAGGAAAAGCTTGAGTATATGGCAATTTTCTTTGCATGTACTCTCTGCTTTCCAGGACTTGCAAGCTCCTACCTTCAAGGGTTTGTAATTCCTTACCAGAGCTTCTCCAGTGGGTGACCTGGAGTGGACACAGCAAGATGGAGTGCAGATGGAGCACAGATGGAGCAAGTGCAGATCTGGGGGCCTCTGGCACATCAGCAGCATGGCAATGGCACATCCCCTCTCCCCCTTTCCAGGTACTATCTGGGGGCTACAGAGGGAACCAGCCATTCCTTGCCAAGCCTGTACATCCCAGCTGTGCAGATGTATAGGCTGAGCAGGAGGTTGAAGCAGAGGACAAGGGGAAGAAGGACAGACCACCTCGGAAGAATCATGCAGTGCCTTGAGTACACGTATGGGTAATTTTCATCTTAATTTAATTATTTTGGCCCTTGGGAATAAATCATTTCAGTGGTGTCATGGTTTAACCAGAAACTGAACCTAAATGTCTCGGAGTAACAGACTATACACTAATTTGCTGCATTTTCATGCCCCCCACCAGTTATATCTTGCAAGAGGGGGAGAGAAAATTTTCTGTGTTAAAAAGCACACACAGGAATTATATCACAAAGGAGACATCAGAACAGCAAATTTAATGACTTAATATTGTACAATATAAAATCATTCCAGTTGAATAACTTTTAATTTATTATAATACATAGATGCCAATTATGCCTGATTTATTAAGAGAAGTTCAGCAGTGCCAAGGCCTTGTGTTTGAGTGGTTGCCATGGTACCCAGCTTTTACAAGGACATCTTAAGGATCATTAAAGTGTCAAGGTGATAAGTTTGACACTCAGTGGATTTAATGATGGATGATAATAATGTTACCTCTTCACATCATGAAAAACCTAGGATTCAAGTTGGGAGGGATAAAATTTCACCTTTTTTTTTTTTAACTGTTTTTTTAAAGGAGGCCAGCTGAAGCTGACATGAAATAATGTTAATCCAGAATATCCTCTGCTACCTCTGGTATAAATACCTTAACCTCAGGGTTTTTAGTGATTTCAGGTTGCCATTATTCCTCAAAGTATCTCAACTTGTTTTTATCAGATCTCACAAGCTTACTCCTGACCAGGGACTCCTGGGCAGCGCAGGAAATAGTTTCCAGCCTAAACACTGCCAATCTAGCTCCCAGCAAGGTTTACAGAATATTTGATGGTAAGAAGGGAACTGAAAAAATAAAAGGAGAATCTCTGCTGTGTACGGTGAAAAAAACCTGATGGCAATATGCTCTGCATCTAAGGATCTAAGCTCTACCCCAGCTGTCAAGCACAACCAATTCATTTCACATTGGACATAGAACAACCGTAGGCTGGTAATGACTTTCACTGACTTGCATAGACTGATTCAAGCCAATAATTAGAACACAAAAGGCTCTGGAGGCCTCAGTACAGCCCTGGGCCTTAAAGATGTACACACAGGAACCATTACGACACGTTATTTTAGGTGCTTGTTTCTGTTCTGGTGCAAGAGGACATCCTTCAACAGAGCTGCCACAGAACAAGGAGGGCTCAGAGATCACCTCGCCCCCACACACTGCACTCCACCACCTGTCTAGCAGCAGCAACTACCACACCGGCTGCTTTTGTTTGAAAATGCAATACCTTCATGCTTTTCTATTTTAACCTTCCAGAAATAGCAACCACATAACACTTCCCCTGGAAAAAAAAAAAATAGTTAAGTTACCGTCCCTTATCTTGCAAGCTGTAAAGTGGTGGGACTGTCTTTCTCCCTTCAGTGTGATGACAATGTAATCAGATTGATGATTCCCAGGATACTGATGCAATTTTTAACTGCTGGTTCTGCTCAGAGATACACACAACATCATTTTGTTGGAGCAATTTACCAGTTTATTCTCACAATGGATTAGAGTCTAAAGTCACAATTTCTTTTTAAGAGAAGATTCATTGCACTGCTTTCAACCTGCCCATTGGACTGGTGTAAATAAAAAAAGACAGGGGATTACAGATCTAAACCCCAAATCTACCACTAGCAGCCAGCACTTGTGCCTCCTAAGCTGCACTTCATTGCCAAGCATTGCTATGGCAGGTATTCTATGTCTAGTGTAAACACATTTGACAAGCATAATCACAGTTCAGCTCTAGTATCTTCTAGTAAAGCTATCTTATTGACATGAGAATAATAGTCTAGGACAAGTACATAATGTTTTCTGGTCATTCTAAACAATTCAGTGCATACTTTGCTCCAGGAGAACAAATTTTCCTGTGCCAACATGGACTGTCTTGCTTGACTTGGCTGTGTTTTTGGCATAGGTTCCAAGCCCTGACAACTTCCTCAGTGTCACTAATCATTTGGGACAAGTACCAGCCCTTCCTTGTATCTTTCAGTCCCTGCATCACCTTTGTCTATTAATGCAAATATATTGTCCAGTATCATTTTAAGGAGTGGCATGCTGGTATTTCTAGACCTACCAGTTCCTTAAATTGTGAAGTCCTTAAATCAGGAGTCTGAAGCATGGGATCTTGACCTCCCTGTGCTAGTGGCCCTAGCACAGGCCCTGCAGCAATCAGTCAGTCTCTAGCTAGACATCACATGGGTCTAGGCAAGCTGAGGATACCCTGTTCTGGACCCGTTTCAACTGCAGTGCTGGCAAGTAGTCCTGAGGGGAACTTGTCATTCCACCCTTATCCATCTGCATTTCATTCTCTGGTCACAAAACCTCAGTGAAATAATAATAAGTGTTATTATTTTAATATGATGTTTGTTGTTCGCTTTGGCAAATGTAATACAGTTAGTGACACCTGGTCAGGTTTTGCCAAACTGACTTCCCATAAAACCTCTCTCTTTGACCACAGGGAGTGTCAATGCTTGTTATGTATCAGCCACCATGCTATTAAGTGACAGCAGTAAATCCTATTCATATCAAAGGAATGCTGCAAATTCCATTGTAATTTTTTTTTCTAAGGAATCTGCAACTTCTCGTTACCTGTTGAGTAAACCACATTTCAATTTGTTGCTGTGATACATTGGTGAGGACGTTTCTCAGCATGTATTATGACCACCAACCACTATCCATTCTTCTTAGAAGTCCATCTGAGCTGGGTATATTGCTTTACTCTGATGTACATTACGCTGTGGGGTCAGCCCTTGCAAACTTTAGAAAAAGGTTGGAAGTGTACCACTGCTTTTCTGCATCTCCATTTGCCAGAGATTATCCCAGTTTAAGTTTCCAGTTCCTCTGTATTTTGGTCAGCTTGGTTATTGAGTTTTGCAGATCTTCACATATGATGTCTCTTTTCTCACAACAACCTTGCAACATTACACAAACATGCTGAGAAGCTCTGTATTCCTTTATTTTCATCCTGGATTGAGCTATTTTGGAGGTTTTTATGAGTTCAAATGCTCAGTTGAGGAAAAAATCTAGATATTAGAGTTTCCTAAATGTCTTGACTCAGACTACAGTCCTGGTCTGTCCTCTGATCAGACAGATACCCTCTCAAAATTGCAATATTGGTTTCTGAGATTTTGTGTTATGGATAATTTTATTACCTACTTCATCACAACACTTCTGATTGAAACATTTTCTTCCTGTAAATCATTTTCATACACCTTGCAGTATTCCTGAAATTTATTAACCACAGCTTGAGGGTTAGCCTGTCCTACCACAGTTACCTGAAAATAACTGAATCAAGCCAGTGCATTAAAACCAACCTCCACCAAAACCAAAAGATACCTTCTGAATCGTTCCTTCTTTCTTTATACCAGCTGACCAGCCCTGCAAAGCAAAGATCTTCTTCCACCACCTTCCATGTTTCCAAAGAATCACAGTTTTACAATAGGTTCAGCTTTGTTGTTTTCAAATTTCTGTGTTCTGGTGCCACTTGGTGTTAAAAACTCTCTGAGATGGGATGCATAACAGCTGCAAACTTACTTTGAATGTGCCATTTTCAAACATGCTTCATTTATTGAGTAATAACTTTCCCAAAGTGCAGTTCTTCAGTATTCTGTTACTGCCCACAATGCAAGAATTTCATTAAACAAAATGTTCAATCGCTATTGAAAATGAAGGATTTTCACACAGTTCAAATGTGCATTGCCTGTAAAAATGCATAACTTTCATCTTAGACATTGATTTGATTTGAAATCAAATTGTATTCTTTGAAATAATTACTGTAATTTTAATGCTTTTGATTTTGCTGTGTTTTTTTCCTGGTTTTACTTAAATAGGATGAATTGACTGTGTTTGACAACTTTCAGCCTTTCCTGACCAGAAGTGTGCTCTCTATGGAAGAGGCAAGACATGGGATGGGATGGACTAGTGTTTTGTGGAGTGCTACGAGCCAGAATAGATGGTGAGATTGCTAGCAGTTTGATGTGGGCTTTTGGTCAAGATGACAAGATGAGTTAAGAACTGGTGGTGTTAGATAATGAATGAAAGTAGCCATATTCTATGAGACCAAACTCAGAGATGTTTTAC
>JAOEHX010034942.1:0-13332 GCA_025448015.1 Bolborhynchus lineola | reverse complement strand
TGTGAGGGTCATACTTGTACTTATCACCATCTTCGCCAAAAGCCCGCAGGCTCTCTGAAGCATTGGATCAGTACTAGATGCATGCTTCGAATTATTATAACTGGAGAAGGTGTAATAAAATTGTACTTACCACTGTCCAAATCATTCTGTTAATAGGACAGTTTGTGGCAAGTATTCTGTAACTCATATCAGTGAGGAAACAGGTTCCCCATTTACAGAAAATGAAGCTGCTTTTTCTTAAGCGGTGAGCTGCTTATTGTGTAGGTAATTAGAAGAAGGCCTGTGTTGACCTGGCAATGAGGTAGGATATCTAAATACCTGAAGTGAAGGAGAAAAACAGAAATGAAAGAAGAGGCCCCATATGTTAGACTATAATGATTGTGCTATTTGAAGGCATAAAGGTTTGTCTGAAGCAGCTGGTTTCTCTCCAAGTGACCTTTTAGCATTTCTGCTTTTGCTGTCTGACAGATGTGTCAACTCAATAATTTCAAAAGCCCCTGAGTAAATAACCAATTGTGAGCAAGGATGACCTAAAGCGACGACAAAATGGGTGCACACAGAGCGCATTACAGAACATAATACCTACTGAAAGAACGGTGAACATTATCGAAGGAGAAAAACATTTTACTCTTTATTTTTGAGTAAATGGTTTTCCTGCCTGCAGATCAGTTGTTTTCGAGGAAAAAGGGAACTGTGAAGTGAATGGAAGGGCATTGTGGTGTGTTTGCCCTTGGAGCATGTCTCCATGTAAGCTGGCTGCAGGACTCAGGTGGCATCTCGGAGCTCAACATGGACTTCAGCTCCCTCCCTCGGCCCACAGCTGGGAAGAACTGAAGGCCACAGCTAATTTGCTTTTTGAATGACTGGGGAACTGCAGAGGTGACTGCAATCAGGCAAGACCCGATTGACTTTAAAGTCTGCTAAAGACTTTTCAAAAGTGCTACAGATGCAGCTTTTAACTTGAACTTGAGGGGAACACCAAATTAATAGGAGACCCTTGAATGTGCTCTGGTTTGATGATGCACTGGTTGCTCTGCTGAGGGTCCACACCGTTAGACAGTGCTTCTCCTGCAGTGCTATCATGGGCCCTCCATGAAGAATCAACTCTGCTAAATTTAGTCATATTTAGCATAGTTGCACTTCAAAGCCTGCAGAGCTGTAAAGGATCTGCTGGTTCAGACAATACCAAATCAGCCCAAATTTTAATTATGAAGAGCAGTAGCACATAGAAAAGATTAGATGTCAACAGATTCATGCTGCAAAAGGTGGCTGAGTCTTTTGCTTCCTTACAATGTGGGGGAAAGTGTTAACAAAATAAACCTTCCTATACACCCCTTAGTGAGTAGAAGTATCTAAAAATCCATTTGAGACTGAAAAAAGGACAATGTTGAACGTCAGGAGAACTGAACTAAGCCACAGACCTTCTACAGATCTATCGCAAATTCTCTCCAGACTTGTTTCCTTGTATGTAAGATAAGATGAATAATATTTCCCATGATGGTGCTGTGTGCTATAATTCATTAACTTCAATAATGAACTCTGAACTCTTGGAAAGAAGGAAAGAAGTGCAGAGAGTTATTGAGCCCTGTTTTTTTCATAATATTACATTTGCCTTGTATAAATCAGATCTCAAATTAAACGTTTGATAGCCAGGAAGTTCAATACCAGCAACAATGAGACTGTGTCTCTCAAGTGTTATGAGTTCATCTTAGCAGGTCCGGCGTGCCAGGGCTGTGATCAGCTGCTATATAAAAAATTCACTGTGATGTCCATCACAACTTAGAAAGAGCAGAACTCTCAATTAAAATACGCTTTCAATGTAAGACAGCTATCTTTATTTAAGAGAGACCTGAGGGCATCTGGAGATCGATAATTGATTTATCAGAGGAACAAATAAAAATGTAACTAGTACTAGTGCCTATCTTGTACAGACTTTGAAAATATCATAATGAATACACTAAGAATATAAATATGATCTTTTTTTATCTGTATTGACATATATTCTAATTTAATAGACTTTCAGATCCATTCTGTACAATATCAGACACCAGCCAGTGCAAGACTGGACTTACAGTTATACCAGTGAAGCTTCTTCATGTTGTCAAACTTCTTTCAGTTGTTTCGAGTTTTGCCACTGATTGGCCACTGTCAGAAAGTACAGGAGCTGACAGGCACCCAGCAGGAGATGGCAGAGAGAGCTTCTAGGTTTTTTAAAGCTTCACGTTTCTATAAAACCAACAAAACTTGTACATTGAAATTCCTCCTCACTGAAGATCAAGAAACAGGCTCGATTTTGCAAACAAGATTTGCTTTTTTGTAGCAAAATAGATTTCCTTTTCCTTCCCACAGACATGTCAACTGCAGTGATAGGAGGAAAACACACATTCCACATGCACTAACATGTCAACATTTGGCCTGGTTTAATGATGTAGATACCTCCCTGTTACGAGCCAGGCTGATAGACAATAGGCCAAAAAGACAAGGAGAGGCATTTAGCAATTTTTTTAATCAGAGAGGAACCATACAAAGTTTAAAACTGACAGGATTAAAATTCTGCATTTCTACAGTTTTATAATGGGTTCATTGAAGGCTTGCACCTTTGTAAGAAAACTATCTCATTTTTGGCACAAAATACTCAGTGAATGACTGTTCAACAAAATGTAATTGAAATGTTTTAAAATGCCAAAAAATAGGCACTGTGAGTATTTAGCTGCCTTGAGAAGTAAACTGACGGTATGTGTTTGAACCCGAGGAGCCTGCTACTACTCTGCCTAACACAGTTTGGCAAATTTAAATCCTGGATGTGAGAGTTATTGACCCCTTTGTAATTTATTGTCATCTCTTGCTGAAATATCTCATAGGTGATGGATTGTTTCTACTGGATTTACATGGGGGCTCACCCCAGTCCTCAGCCCCTGCCATTCTTCACTTCTATCACTTCTTTCCCTTCCCCCACCTTCAGCCACTTCAGCAGTAGCTCTCAGTGTCTTGCAGGGCTGGACCTGAAGATCCCTCAGCAAGCTGTGCCCAGGAGCATGTGCAACTTGCATCTCATCCCTCCTCAATGGAGGCAAGTCACTTTCAGACCAGGGCCCAGATATGTGATTCACTATATTTGATCTTAAGGTGACTTAGTGCAAGATCTCTGGGGCTGGGTGTAGTTATACCCAGCTCTGGTTGCTTTTACGGCAGTGGGGACATAAAACCTAGCCCATGGATTCTCATACTCACACCTCTGACTGCACATCTCATTTCCAGTGCTCTGGGAACTTTACATTCTATCTCATGGGATCTACATACCAACTTGTTTGCCTCCATAAACCACCCCAGGTGCTCACTACAAGACCAACCAAGTTATAGGAAGCCTCTACAGCATTACCTCAATTTGCAGGAGATACCCATTAATGAACAAAGCATAAATGGAGGCTTCTATTCATTTTCCAGTATCTTTCATATACTACCTCAAGCATTCTTTCTTTTCGTCAGTAACAAAAGCAGGAAGAAAAAAACAGGCTTTCAAAACATAAGAATGAAAAAGCTGGCAAAAAAGTTGAATGTGCACTATCAGCCTATGTATAAGCTCGTAAGCAAGATGCCATGGCTTTGTTATACTATGAGATACCATAAGTATAATGTAGATACTGCATGTTTTGTCCCATACTGTTATCTTAATTATTATCAGTGTACCTTCACAGGTCAGTACTCCAAAATACGCCATCACATTAAAACAGTTGTCAACAGTAACAGCAGAAGCTTGCTACAAGTGGGCATCTTAGAGTCAATATGAAACTCAGGAACTGTGCTGGATGACTTACTTCTGTACTTAACCTTTTTTACTGTTCTCTAAGTTGCTGCTATATATAGAAAAGCCTCATGTCTATCTCCATCAGGCTTCTGTGCAGGTTTTTATGAAATCACGTTATAAACTTCAGGTCAGCAACCACTGAGTCAAGTAATTTGTCAAGTCATTACCCAGATGCAGTGGCTAACATTAGCTGTCTTATGATGCAGTTTGCAATAGAAATAAGAGTGCAGCTCCCTCCATGAAGAACAAGGTGTGTTTAGCACCATACAGTGTTAATTTGTCCAAGAATATCTTTTCAATCATGATCATGTTACATCAGAAGAAAGAGCAGTTACAATTTTTAAAGAATCCCTTTGTTTCAGAGTAGAAACAAATATTTTGACTGTGCTTTCCTGTTCTTCCTTAACTGCTTCAGGGGCTTTTTCCTATATATATATATTTTTTTTTTTTTTTTTGCAACACCATTATGGTTGCTGGAAAAGATTATTTTCCTCCCTACCCATTTTGCTCTTTTCTATTTGGCAACCATTGATTTTTTTCCTTTGTGTTTTCTTCAAAGGTAAAATTAACATGGCTTTTTCCATTTAGCAACCTCAGTTAATACAGCACCTTGTCAGAGCAAAATTGTTTCGTTTGTTCAGTCTTGTGCAATTATAGGAGCAGTGCAACTCCATAGGATAGGACCAGTGCATATATGGTTAAAAATATGCATATCCTTTTTATTACAACTTCTTACAGGACAGTTTCTCGGCAGACACATGACTAATAGATTAGCAAAGTTGAGGATGGATCTGCAGTGTGAAATTTCTGTTGGTCTTAACAGGAAAGCAGTGTTTCAAAGCCTCCTAAGCTTGATGGTAATGGTCAGTAAAACACCTTGCAAATAAAAATCTATTTTCATAAGGTCTCTTTTATAAGATATAGCATAATTCACTGGGGTCAGTTGAAATTCCTCAGTAACTGGACTCAGAAAACCAGAATCCACCCCATTTCTCAAGGGTGCTGCTCAGGAGAGATCAGGTTCTGTATAAAAGGAGCTATCAGTGTTTACATGTGTCTCAAAGGCTTCTGAAGATCAGAAAAGCCCATCAGCACAACCAAGGTACTCCAGAAACAGGACACATGTATTTTCAAGACAATATGTCATCTGTAAGGCATTCTCAGATCCTTCAGTGTGAAAATTTCTTTGGATACTGTTACTGAACACCACATGAATTAGCATCTTGGAAACTACTTTTGCTTACCTACTTTTACCTCATCTCTCCAGTTTAGCTGTTTCTAGATCACCTAATTGTCCTGGGTTCAGCTGTAACAGTTATTTTTCTCCTTCTTAGTATCTGGTGCAGTGCTGTGTTTTGCCTTTACTCTGAGAACAATGTTGATAACACACCAATGTTTTAGTTGTTGCTAAGTATTGCTTACCCTCATAAGGACTTTCCAGTGTCTCAGGTTCTGCTAGTGAGGAGGAGCACAAGAAGCCAGGGTGAAACAGAGACAGGATACATGACCAAAATTAGTCAAAGGAGTATTCCATACCGCAGCACATCATGCCCAGTATACAAAATGGGGGGAGTCACCCAGAAGGCTGGTTTGCTACTCAGGTCAGACTGTGTATCGGTCGGCAGGTGGCAAGCAATTGTATTGTGCATCACTTGTGTTTATTGGGTTTTTCCCTTTCCCTTTTTATCTTTATATTCTCTCCCCTTTTTGTACCCCTTATCATTATTATCATTAGTAGTAGTAGTTTTATATTATACTTTACTTACTGGACTGCTCTTATCTCAACCCATGGGATTTACATTCTTTTGATCCTCCTCCCCATGCTGCCTGGAGAGGGGGAAAAGAGGGAAGTGAGCAAACAGCTGTGTGGTTCTGAGTTAGTGACTGAGCTTAAAACCACAACACTAATATAATACCCAGGTGCTTCCTTTTGTCAGTATGGTAACAGGAATATGCTGGGATGTTTCTATTACTGACTTACAGACACTAATTTATGGGATACAAAATCAGGAGGTCATATATAACAGCTTTATCTTTAGAACATGTTTCTGCTGAGATCTCACAAGTTCCATATCTGTGCAGCTTTGGGCTGCAGAGTGAGATCTCTTAAATATGATTTTCCCAATTGTACATTTCTTATTGCATGGATTCTGTTTGTTGACAGGTAGAGAAGACAGGAACCAGACTGCTTGTTATAAGTTTTTGCCTCATAGTGAATTTCAGTATCTAAGTAACACTCAGATACCAACTGGATAGGAAACCTCGTTAATACAGTCAGCATAGAAAATGGAAAAAGAAGCAGTATGGTCACCTAGTTCATTATCACATACTGCAATCCATCTAAAATAGGAACACTAAAGCATCTAATATATCCTCATTAAGTATCTGGAGAAGAGCATAATCTTTAAGTGGTGAACCATGGATTCTCTTAGACAAATGCCAAAGAAACAAGATGTACATCCAAAACAGACAACGAACTACTGAGCAGCTTGTCTCTGAGCACGTGAGCTGAACTCCTGAGCACATGATTCAACTTAAAAACTGCACACACGAAAGATTATCCATAAGCACAAATGGAGATGTTGAGTTTATGCCACTCGGATGTTTGGGACCCAGTACAAGCACAGTTTTCAGCATATTGAACTATTGTAGGATTTAGGTAGGAGTCTCAGCTGAGTGGAAATTTACAAGCTCAAACAAAGACCTATTTTATTACCAGGCCTCATGCAGCTCTGTAGTAATAAGCATTCTACTACTATCATGATTGGTGTTACGGGAGCTAAAATTTGATAGATTAGATTGCAACAAATACCTACACCATATTCTTCACATTGACAGGTAAGTAAACTGTAAAGTCAATTAGCAATCAATTTTTACCCATCACTACGATACGAGTACCGAGGTCTCCATTTTCTCACCCATATGTTGCTTTCAAAACCATGCTACCACTGTAATTTCCAACTTACAAAATAAGTTTGTCTGAATAAAAATCTGAATTTAGGTATTTAAAGTAAAAAGCAAACATCCAAGCAGGTTGACTGCTTTGCATAATTTTGTTAATTTAAAACTTCAGCAAATTAAGCAGATTTACATTTCACTATAACAGAGATTTCAGACTAATTCCGCTTAAAATAAGACTAATACTGTTTTTAAGAATGATTGGATTTGCAATCAAATAAGTACACTAGAACATTATACTCATGATACGTTGTTAAGTTACTAATTAAAAACATTATTGCCATTTATTTCATGATTCCACACAATATTTAGTTGCACTAAATAAGAATTAAAATGCTGGAAATTGCTTCCTGCAACTTACTGTACAAAAAGCTGCTTAGACATAGACTTGCAGACTTACAAATATTTTTATTGTGGATAATTTTAAAGGATCTCACTGTTTTAGAGCCTAATTTAAACCTAAAATAAAAAAAAAGACATCTGATTCTGGCACTGTGCAAACCTGTGGGGAAATCTCTGGAGAATGGAGCTATGCATTGAGTAACACATGTGGACTTCCAGAGTTGATAAAGCAGTCATAATTTTTCTACCAAATCATGCCCTAGTGGATTGCAGGATGCTATGGTCAAAATTATAGCATGAAACGTATACTTGAGTAACGTGTATCTCCATTTAATAAACATCTCCTTTAGACAAATGCAGTTGTGCAACACTGAAAGCAGCACTATCAACAGAGACAGTGTGTGCAATCCCGTTAAAGATTTTCTGAGAGGAGAAAGCTTTCTATAGAAAGAAAGACAGCTATCCTTAAATAAATAAAGAAAGAAAGAAGAAAAAGAAACCCTTTTATGAGTTGAAAAGGACAAGTGACTATAAAAATGTAAGCAGTCAACCCCCAGCTGAGAAATAAAAATAGAAGAAGGGCCATTAGGCCCAGAGATGTCATCTGTGTCCCTCCTCTATATGTCTGTACAGGGGATGCAAGGCAAGGGAAAGATGCATTGAACATTCTCACACAAAAGTATATATTATGATATTATACCATCTGTTTTTCAGTCAATAGTAAGGCTTTTTACTCCTCAGTGCCTTCTGACACCGGCTTGTAAAATGAACATTGAATCAGTATTTTAGTTCAATCTTCTTGACGAAAAGAGCAGAAAATAATAGTATTTAACTACGAAAGGAACAATAAGAGTTGAGGGTAATTGATAAATTCAGTAGCTGAAATTCAGGCCTTATCATAAGCCTCTTCTTGAAGATTCCAGTGACCGACCTAGGTCCCAGTGCTGCCAACAGGATCCCGTGGGGCTCTAAGCACACTGTTATGGCAAAGGCAGGTAGATTTGTGTGCACAGTGATCTTGGGCTCCTTTTGCATTTTTTGCCAACCAGGACAGCTGTGCCATGTATGCAGTACTGGATCTTGTCAGGAAAAAGAGGGGGAAGGTGTCAGGAGGAGTGACAAGACCCTAAATGGGGCTGTCCTCAAGGCAGACGGGGAGCCCCCCACTCTCCAGCAGCAGCTATTCAGGGCGTTCCTCCACAAACACACACTCATTCATTCTGTCTGCTAAGTCTGACCACATTCCCTTCACTGTTTGTAACAGTTTTGTTCCCCTTGTAAATCTTTTCAGGACGTGTAAATGTAATGTTTAATATCATGCCTTGTAACAGCTACGCTCTGAAAACGGACAGATGTTTCCAAGTAGGTAATGAGTAACATCTTTCTCCAGCTTTCCTGGCAGACGCAGCGGAAAACAAATACATATGCATACGTAAGTTACACTCCTCTCAGAGAAGTAATGTTACCGGCAGTTTCCTTTCAGTGGCCAAGCTGGTCAAAGAAAATGATTTTCTCACAGCATTTCTCGCAACATAACAGTTGTACTCAATGATTTTAAAAGCCTTTTCTGACCTAAATGATTCCATGATTCAATATCAAAGTTTCCCGTTTAATTGTCTGAAACACCATAATGATCCCCCTAAAAGCAGCTCAATCCACTGCCAGCTTAATCCTGTAGCCATTTTACTCTGAAGAACAGGAAAAATAGATATGTTTTCACAGTTATGTTCTGCAATACAAATTAAATCGGTTATAGGAAATCATTCTGGTCATACAAATGAACAAACATAAAAAAAAGGAAAAGAAATCTGAAGGCTGTTTATTTATAAGTACAGAAAAAGAAACATCAATACACTTTGTAAAAAATAGTCTGTCTCACACAAAACTCTAATAGGGGGTCATTAAAAGTACTAGGGCAAGAATTCCTTCTGTTAAATATGAGAAAAATATTTAGAAAAAGAAGTTGCAAAACACACTCATGTAGGTTGAGCCATTCAGATGTTATCAAAAAGGCTACTTTTACTACACCAAAAGTAATTAAAGGCAGTTGACAACATACATTATTGCTTAACTTAATAAAAACAAAACACAGTCAAGTCAACTTTAAAGAGGGATTTAAGAACAGTGGGTGAATTAAGAATCTTGTTTCCTTCTTTCTTTTAAGTAATAGGGCACTAAGAATTGAACAAAGTGCTTGTCTTCTGAAACAGTGCTCTGAAAACTCCTAAATGCAGCAAAGTAATCTTAAAAATCTCCAAAGAAAAAGCAGTCAAGAGTCACCACAACCATCAGCCCAGCTCCATGGTAGTGCCCTTGGCAGGGACCTTAGGTGACAGAAGCTCTTTGGCCTACATATAGGCCTTGCAAAGGGGACTCTGGATTTTACAGTGTACTTCTTTGCAGCTTTTATGTGGGTACTTGCTCTCAAGCACTTGGATTGCAGAAGGTAAGCAGCAATTCCATGGTATGACCTTTGCTGGGGAAAGGGAACAGGTGGTCAGCACATGTTCTGTGCAATCCATGAGAATAAACAGCTTTTAAAGTGGATAAACCGTTAAATATCTCAAATCTGGCACACATAAAATCATTTGGAAAATCCTGATCTACATAATTAATGCTAACTAATGTCCCTAAACTCCAAATAATTATTTCCCTGACCTTTGTCTGGAACTAAGAGTTACACACAGGAGTACATGATGCCCACCAGTTGCAGCACCTAAGATTTCCTCATCACACATTTTATTAACAAGCAATTCTTCCTGTTTTCCCAACATATTGGACATATTCAGCTCATCCAATTTCACTGTGTCGTGGTTTAAGCCGCACGCAGTTCGCTCACTCACTCCCGCCTCTTTCTTCCCCCCGCTCCTGGAAGGATGGGGAGGAGAATTGAATGAGTGTAACTCCCATGGATTGAGATAAGAACAGCCCAGTAACTAAGGTATAACACAAACCACTACTGCTACTACCAATAATAATAATGACCAGGGAAATACAAGGGAAGAGAATACAACTGCTCACCACCTGATGACCAAGCTGTGAACAGAGCTCTTCCAGGTCCCTGCACCCAGTTTTTCCATCCTGGGCATGACGTGCTGTGTTACGGAATACCTCTTTGGTCAGTTTGGGTCAGGTGTCCTGTCTCTGCTTCCTCCTGGCTTCCCCTCCTCCCTGGCAGAGCATGAGACTCAGAAAGTCCTTGGTCAGTATGAACATTACTAAGCAGTAACTGAAAACATTTGGTGTTATCAGTGCTGTTCCCAGGCCAAAAGTGAAAAACACAGCACTGCACCAGCTACCGAGAAGGAGAAAAATGAGTGCTGCTGCTGAACCCAGGACACACTGCAACTTCTTTTCTGTGAAAACTTAGAACTATGGACATCAAATAACTTCTCCAGTGTCTCTCTTCTGCTCAGAAAATTGCAAGGCAGGTTTGAAATTCAGAGGATTATTGTTCAGAAGTGTCCACTGAGCTGAGAACACTTTGTGCAGAGTTCAGCCACTGAGCTATTCCTTTTGGCTCTCTGGCTGCTTGCTGATTAAGTGCAGCATCCAATTGCTTGTGTCAGATCCTAAGCTATCATTTCCAGATGCCCAACAAGCCTTTACAAATTGAAACCTAAGTGATGTGGAGATAGCCACAAAGGCATGCCCAGCATAAGCCTTCACACAAACAAATATGATGATCAGCATATCTGGATCTGACACACTGAAAGCCAAAAAGGCAAAAAAAAAACCAAAAAACCAAACATCACTGTGAACCTACCTAGAAAACCATCAATACATGTGTTAATTCTTTCATCAGAATAACTATAAATACATCATGAAGAATTCACACAGGCAGGCAGACAGCATTACTGTCTTTACAGAAGTCAAGCTAGGGTTTAATAGGAATAAATACACTTCTGCAGATTTTTTCCTCATCCTATGGCATTTACCAGAGAATTATTTTTCTCTAATGGATGGCTTAAAAGGCTTCATGTAATTGATTCATTCGTTCTATTTTTCTATGGCATTTTGGAGTTATTTCTACAGACTATTCTTGGCTTCCCTCCTGCCAGCTTCGCCTGACACTAGCCTAAGGGGTTTCTGCATTTGAAATCAACAATTGCAGAAATCTCTTTAAACTTTAGTTCTCTCTCTTTATTTTTATTCTTCGTCTACATTGCCATAACAGCAGTCTGCATTTTGCTTTAAGAATCCCACAGGGCATGATTTACTTTATTTCCCAAAGTAGGAAAAAGTTTGAACTTTCAGGGAACTAGGCTCAATTTTCAGGCAATGTCCAAGTAACACATAACCTTACTCACCTGCCACATCCCTTAAAAGCCCAGCAGAACCCTCACTGCTTAGCAAGACCTGGGCCAGATTTATTAAATACACCAGCTGCTCTGTGCACACATGCCAGAGGAGACAGGGCTGAGCATCCCCAGTTGGCTGGGCAGGAGACTGCTCTCCATTTCTTGCTTCAGGTCCCACAACAGCCACTCTACACCAGTATACAACTGCATTTTGTGCATGTGTGTGTGTGTGTGCATTTAAATTGTTCTGTGCACCTCAGTAATACTATTGCTTGGCTATAAAAATCAAAGTTGCCTCTAGCCATGTACAGTTTTGCACTCACACTGCACATATGATGGTAAGAATAGCATAGCATTATTTTATATAGAACTATTCCAGACTTTGTGTGATTCCAGCCAGCAGAATACATAAAACTAAAGATTCATATTGTTTCAACATCTCTTTAGATCGCTATTTCAAGAATGGTTAAATATGACGGAGGAAAGCCTGCCAATCCCTCCACAAATAAACTTAACAATAAATAGAAAATAAAAACACTACTCCAATATATATGTTGTTCTAATTATGATTCATTTGATTCTGTTTCATCACGGAAAGAGAAATAAGGGAAATAAATTTGTCTATAAATGGGCTTTTGAGGAAAGGAAATAATCAAGAACATATGAAGAATATATTCCAGAAGAAGCCTTAAAAGATGTGCAGACTTGACTCCTCAGAAGGCAGGGGAGATTTGCTTTGTGGCTCAGGTACAGACGAAAACATCAGTCTATATCCCTAGTTGGACCACTAAGACTGTGTGACATTAGGAAGTTAAGTATTTCCAGTATAACCGTAGCCTTATTGAAATCAACAGCAGAATTCCCATTAAGTCAACATTACTGAGACCTTCTGTGCTTCAGTTCTCCCATGGTTTATTAGCATCTGAAATCAGGCACCACAGCCCCTTCCTAGCACACACAAACTACACACAAATAAACTTAGCAGAAGTGACATCATGCCAAATACCAGAAAGCACATAGTTAACATGCTCATCTCAGGAAAATCACAGGTGCCTCTGTGCAACCTAGAGTGTTAATTATTATTGTCCTATTGAAGTACACAGTCTGTTTCTATAGACAAGGACCAAGATGAGCTCATTACGGTGCAGCTTGCACTCCAAGTGTAAGACAGGAGACAGTGATTGACTGTAGAGAGGAGCAATGGCAAAAACATAAGCCTGACCAATGTGCTAAGCAGACTTTCAGGCTAACTGCTGTGAATTTTTTTTAGGTGTCATGCACACACTAATTTTAGGGAAGGCCTTAGAGCTACTTCACAAATAGTGATGGGGAGAACTTTGTGAGCAGAGAAGACAGGAGGCAAAGGATGCACACACACCACTTCTTTGTAAGGACATAGATTGGAGCTACCTACAACCTGCCAAAGCCCAAAGCTACCCCAGAAATAATAAAGTATCAATAAATACCAGCAAATAAAACTCTCTGAAATGTTTATTTACCTCTGATGCAATGACAGATATAGCTATAGTACAGTAGAGCAAGCAATGTGTTTGAGCACATGATGGGCTGTTAGTCTGCATTATGTTTGCATGGAGTCTTTAAGAGAAACTCATGAACTTCCAGAAAAGGTTTGAAAGCTTTGGGGGTGACTGTGATTTAAAAGTGGCCGTAAAAGAAAAAAGACCAGGAAGATAGTGGTTAATTGACCTTTACTGTGCCTTCTGGTTCACTTAGAAATGGAAATTAAATTAACATGATAATTCAGTCCTACTGTGTTAAGACTGCTACAAACCCATTAAATTTTATGGCCACTGATTTAACATTTTTTTCTATTAACTGAGTTTAATTTTTAGTATTGTAATGCAGGTTTAGTGAGAGGTGTCCCTGCCCATGGCAGAGGGGTTGGAACTAGATGATCTTAAGGTC